>BQNB010075093.1:9020-31581 GCA_026074375.1 Tanacetum coccineum | reverse complement strand
ATATCTCCTTGAGTTGGCTCATTTTATTTATTATTCGAAGGAATGTAGCTAAGATCATTAAGGCACGTTGTCATGTCACTCATCATCTGAGGTTGTGTTGTGTTATGTATTACTAGCAGAAGAACATTCGGTTCACCATGGTTAGTCCATGTTTTATAACTTGGGTGCCACCCTTTATTTGTAATGTGGCGTGGAAGGTCGAGGATGGAAACCCAAGATACATTACGACAAGACTTGCATGGACATTTTACATTTCCAAAACTATTCACTAACGGCTGGCAATGCTCAACGAATTCTGTAAGACCGGTAAAAAATGCTTTTCGTGACGCCCTAAACTGGTCCAACTCTTATCAATTACCATAACTGCGTTTTAACGATACAATTAGTTATTATACACACTTAATTAAACACATTCAAACGAGGGATACAAGATGTTTTGTTCACCTAGTGCAACTATGGAAGGCAATTCTAACCCACTCTTTGAATGATTCGTCTCATATATGAATACGTATAATCGATTCACTATTTGAGAAAATTTCGGCAGCATTTCCCCTCAACTCTCTAGATATGTGTTTATAGACATATTCGTAGGAGTAAAAAAGAAACACTGTCAAAATCATCTCAAATAGTAAACCAGTTATACGCATTCATATCCTAAATGAGAAAAAATATTCAAAAAGCAGTCCCAAACAGGGGACTTTTCAAAATTAATTTCAGACGGGTTTTCTATAGGATGATTAAATTCAGACGGGGATTTTCCAAAACTAATCACTAAAATCCTAAAACATTCCTAAAGGGTTCAATAAAACAAATACCAAACGCATATCCAAACGCGAATAACCAAAATAAGTTGTTTATCAACAAATACCAAACGCATATCTAAATCAAATAAGTTGATTTTAAACAGCTTATCAGCTTATTCCTCACCCAAATGACAATTCAATTCATGGCTTATACCAAACGGCTTATATCCAACGGCTTATATCCAACGGCTTATATCAGCTTATCATTTCAATTCACGGCTTATACCAACTTTTATCAAACTAATATTTCAACACAATTCACATATTAATAACTATAAACGTTCCCCGGCGACATGTCCCTGAGGATGCCAAAAAACTGCCCAAAATAAAACAAGCAAATACATTACCTCTTGGGTGGCTTATCTCGGTTGGCTTATGTCTCGGCTTATCTCGACTTATCTCTCGGCTTATGTCTCAGCTTATCTCGACAACTTATTTCGGCTTATGTCTCGGCTGATAAAACACCAACAAAATACCAAATAAGCTTACCCACTGCTTATTAAATTGCTTATTTTTAAAATTTAATAAATAACAAAAATCAAACATGTCCGGTTGTCGGCTTATCTCTTGGCTACTACTTTATAGTGTTAGGAAAAGAAGAGAAGAATCATCATTTAGAGGGTTAGAATAAAAAAGAATCATCATTTAGAGGGAGGAGGGGGGCTTAATATTTTAGCTTATTGGATAAATAGTGCTCATGTGCAAAACGGTGGAGTGGTGGTGGTGGTGGTGGTGAGTGGCGTGGAGATGGTGGTGGATTCTGCGGTGGTGGTGAGTGGCGTAAAGTGGTGGTGGTGGTAGATTCTTAATTGCCGGTTTTTTTTTGAGAGAGATATAACTTTTTTAGAACAAGTGTTTGAGGTAGCAGATCTGCTTTTTACCTTTTTTAATCCCCGACGACTTTCCCCGGCGACATGTCGCCGGGGAAAAGTTTACATTTTGTTGTTTAGCAGAAATGGTGCCATAATGAAAATTTTCGTGGGTATGATCCCCGGCGACATGTCGCCGGGGAACTTTTTTACAAAAAAACATTTATTCAATTTTTTAATTATATAATTATTTGTTTATAATTTTATAATTATTTTTTTAGAAAATATATAATTATTATTTATATATTTATTTTCTTTAAAAAATATGATTATATAAATACTAATAAAACGATAGCACATCAACGGATGAGTCGATGTGCAATCGTTGTACATTAGATGTTCAACGGATGAGTCGATGTGTTATCATTGTACATTAGATGTACATTAGATGTTCAACGGATGAGTCGATGTGCTATCGTTGTACATTAATTATTCAACGGATGAGTCGATGTGCTATCGTTGTATATTAGATGTTCAACGGATGAGTCGATGTGCTATCATTGTAGATTAGATGTTCAGCGGATGAGTCGATGTGATATCTTTAAATGTTTAATGGATGAGTCGATGTGTTATCGTTGTACATTAGATGTTCAACGGATGAGTCAATATGCTATCGTTGTACATTATATGTTCAACGAATGAGTCGATGTGCTATCGTTGTACATTAGATGCTTAACAGATGAGTCGATGTGCTATCCTTGTACATTAGATGTTCAACGGATGATTCGATATGATATCATTGTACATTAGATGTTCAACGGATGAGTCGATGTGCTATCGTTGTACATTAGATGTTCAACCAGGATGAGTCAATGGCTATCGTTGTACATTAGATGTTTACCGGATGAGTCGATGTGCTATCGTTGTACATTAGATGTTCAATGGACGAGTCGATATGCTATCGTTGTACATTAGATGATCAACGGATGAGTCGATGTGCTATCGTTGTACATTAGATGTTCAACGGATGAGTCAATGTGGTATCGTTGTACATTAGATGTTCAACGGATGAGTCGAGATGCTATAGTTGTACATTAGATGTTCAACGGATGAGTCGACATGTTATCGTTGTACATTAGATGTTCAACGGATGAGTCGATGTGTTATCGTTGTACATTAGATGTTCAACGGATGAGTCGATATGCTATCGTTGTACATTAGATGTTCAACGGATGAGTCGATGTGCTATCGTTGTACATTAGATGTTCAACGGATGAGTCGATGTGTTATCGTTGTACATTAGATGTTCAACGGATGAGTCGATATGCTATCGTTGTACATTAGATGTTCAACGGATGAGTCGATGTGCTATCGTTGTACATTAGATGTTCAACGGATGAGTCGATGTGTTATCGTTGTACATTAGATGTTCAATGGATGAGTCGATATGCTATCATTGTACATTAGATGTTATAACACCTCATGTTTTTAGGTCATTTTACGACGTCATTTATTTCACTATTTTTTTAGTCTCGTACGCGTTGCTTTTAATTCTCATCATATAGTTAAATCGCGTAAGCTAAAAATTATCATTCAACGTAAACGGGCATCAAACAATTAAAGGTTTACGTCAAGCAAGTGTTAGATGATTATTTGGAGGATAATTATTAACTTTTACATTTTATTTTTATTGGTTACGTAAAGTGTCTACGTTTCGCGATAAAATACATTTAGGCATTCACGGAATCACCAAAACTTATCTACGCTTCAACAAATACCCATTATTATACCCAATACTCAAAGTTTTATAAAACTTCACCCATATTTATCATGTTAACCGAATTCTACTTACAAGAACCAAACTAAAAACCAAATGCTACAAGTATACACTTCTACACTTAAAACTACATCCTAAAACTACAAGTAATACAAGTATTCAACACAAAATGTCAAGACTTATCTTAGTCCTTCCCCCCCTAAATTTCAACATAACATACACCAAAGGGGAACCAAGAGCACACCAAAATGTTAAGACTTCTTATTCTACACCTAAGACTCATTATGCCTAGTACATG
The DNA here is from genome assembly GCA_026074375.1 of Tanacetum coccineum. Classification (NCBI taxonomy): domain Eukaryota; kingdom Viridiplantae; phylum Streptophyta; class Magnoliopsida; order Asterales; family Asteraceae; genus Tanacetum; species Tanacetum coccineum. Next base: position 27,894 of record BQNB010075093.1, on the reverse strand, counting down.
ACTAGTGATCTTGACAAAGTTCTTCCCTAATTCCCTCCCTTTGTCCAACCGACCCCCCTTGTTTCTACAAGCCTTGGACTTCCTAATAGTATATTTGACTAGCCTTGGTATATATATACATGCTACTAGTTAGTTTAAAACACGCATACACAAATTCCTTAACCAAAAACTTCATAAAACTCTCTCCTTTGCCTCTCCCTAGCCACGGCTCACACACAACACCAATAAAACATCCATACAATTTTTCTTACCAAGTATTCAAGTGTTCTAGTATCATATCTAAGACATTCTAAGGTGTATTGAAGGCTTGGTTTAGTATTTAAAAGGCTTAATCAAGAAAAGTTTAAGATTAGGGTTTCTTGGAAAATTAGGGTTTTCTAGTCTTGGAAGCTTGGGTTTTGATTCTAAACTAGGGTTTAGAACTTGTTTCTCTTCATCATACTTCATCTTAAGGTCATCTAAAAACCCTACACTCTTTACATTTGTGATTTTATGTGTATATAATGTCTATGTAGTAAATCACCATCTAGGAAATATATTAAGATGTAAAATGGATTATTACTCTTGATCATGGTTTGAAATACTTTTTCATATGTTATATTGATGTTAAAAACATGTTGGAATGAAAGTATATACATTATACAAGTGTGGATTAATTTATAAAAGTATATATAAATTAATTGTTTAAAAGTTTATTTATTAAAGTTTATAAATAAATAAATGTAAGGACTTGTTATTCTTGGACAAATGATGGACTAAAGGACTTAAAATATATGAGACTTGTGTTATAAAGTGTTGTAGAGGACTTGTAGCAAATTAACTAAGCTAAAAACTTATAAAAATAATTTTTATAAACATTTTAACCAAATGATCAAAACTTTCTGTTTTTAATTCGAAAATAAAATATTTATTTTATATTTTATTAAAATACTACATGTTATGAGGATCGTAGGCATATAAAGAACTCGAAAATCCGAGCTATAACGAAGAAGTTACGCCATTTACAAGTTTACGATAATAAATACTTTTATAAAAATAATTTTATAAAAATAAATTACTGTTCATTACAGAAACTTTTTGGAAAATATTTTATTTAGATAAACTTTTTAATTACGAGGACGTGCTCGAAAGAATCACTAAAAACGAAATTAAAACGAATAAGTTATGACTTTCAAAACATTTCGATAATTAAATTTATAAAAATAATTTTATAAATAATCATGAACAGTAAAAACTACTGTTCATCAGTGAGTTAAAAATATTAAAATGTTATATTTTGATACATCTTCTTGATACGAAATCGTGGACATAAAGAACGTACAAAACGGACTTAAAACGAGAAAGTTACGACATTTTTACTAAGGTAATAATTATAAACATTTTAACTTTATAAATATTATTTCTCAATTACAATTAGATATTGATGTAGCTATATAGAATTATATATGGTATTAGTTATTCAAAGTACTTAGCGCTCATACGACCTATAATTATTTAGGTTGCGTTCGGACATTTACGTGACGCATTTTCATTTTGTGATTTACATTGTTGATTCATTCACTCAAGGTGAGTTCATAGCCCCATGTTTTTACGATTACAATGATTTACAAATTTTGAGGTGAGAAACATGCATCATTTTACAAATTGGACGCAAGTGTACATTTTAACATGATTACGTGTTTGCCTAAGTAGCGATAACCCACTGAGCCCATTATCATGAACTGTCAATTACTGAGTAAGCGCGAATGTTATAAATAGATCTATTTGGGATTGACCTCCCCGTTCGAGTGAGTAGCGCTCACTGTTCCGGTTTGCCGGACAACGAACGTATACCATGTCGGATTTAGGATGTTGCGGGTTAAAACATCATCAAGAGAAATGTAGGCAATTTATATTGCAATTCACACATGTCAAGCTTCAGTGTCATGAGCTTAGGGAAACGTAATTACTTTTTGTAATGTTTGCATCTGTTGCATTATCATACACTTGGAAGTCTTGCGGTCCTGCATTATATTTACATAAACCTGTGAATTCACCAACTTTATGTTGACGTTTTAAATCATGTTTTTCTCAGGTCAATAAGGTGCAAGTCAAGGATACATTGGTGGCCGTTATTTTGGATGTCATTGCATAAAGATTTAAAAGCATTACATTTTGGGGATATTTGTTATGTTTAAAAATCTTTACATTTACAAGTGAACACCTTAAGCCGTCGTGCTTTTGTAACAAACAATTTTAGTTATTCCAATGTATCGGTTTTCATACGACTCATATAGAGGTCGTTCTCATATCTTGTGCTATTGATCTATGAAGTAACACTCCATGACCCATATTTCGCTGCGACCCGATTTGGGGGTGTTACATGTTAGATTTAACTATTGATATCATGTTGTACACAATATGTGCGTTTAACAAGGTTCTTAAAGGCACGCTATGACGCCGCTAAGGCCTCGCAAAGGCGCGATGCGTGACCTCCATGCTACGTAATAGACCAAGTCGTAGGCTTAAGGCGTGATGTGAAATGAGAAGTGGAAAAACGTGATAAGGCATGATGCGTGGAGGGTTTTTTGAATTCAATTTCGATAAAAATCGTTTTTTATAGAAATGAAAAAACTTACATGCAAATATAGTTTCTTGACTTTATTCGTTATGTATGACACTTTTTGTAAACTCAATATATTTGAAATATGATATAAATATATAAAATTAGGTATAATTTCATATTTTGTGCCGCTTTAAGTCACGCCTTAAAAAACGTCATGACTCGCCATGGCTCCTAAGGCGTTAGGCTTGGCCACGCCACGCCTCACGCTATTTATAACCTCGGAGTTTAATAACACATGATGAACATTGATGAAGTTAAAATATAAAGTTCTTTTAAAATGTTTTTCTAAATATCCTTATATAAACTTTAAATAATAATTACATTAGCCGTTGTTATAAGTACAATCAAGTATATTGTTCTCATAACACAGTAATTTGTGCTTACATTCACGCCTTAAAAAACGCCATGACTCGCCATGGCTCCTAAGGCGTGAGGCTTGGCCACGCCACGCCTCACGCTATTTATACCCTCGGAGTTTAATAACACATGATGAACGATGATGAATTTAAAATATAAAGTTTTTTTAAAATGTTTTTCCAGATATCCTTGTATAAACTTTAAATAGGAATTATATTAGTCGTTGTTATAAGTAAATCGCGTATATTTGTTTTCATATCGCAATAATTCGTGCTTATACGTGATATTTATATTCATGTTAATAATAATTTAGCTGTATTTAATATTCGAACCCGTTTACGCATGGGATAAACTTATAAAATGGAATAATAATGAGTCATTATTGAACACATATAGTAAAAATAATTTTTTGGGGGTGATCTTACTTAAACTCATAAAGAGGAAAAACATGAGTTGTTCGTATACGTACAACATCGTGTACTTATTTATATACACAATACTTCGTGCTTTCATTTTGTTATTAATAATCTTGTGCATATATATGTTGTTTTTTTTAACAACATATATGTTGTACATTGGTATAAGTACAATCACGTATATTTGTTTTACTATCACAGTAATTCGTGCTTACATTTGATATTTATATTCGTGTTAATAATAATTTAGCCGTAACTAATATTTAAACCCGTGTACACATGTGATAAACTCATAAAATGTAATAACAATGAGTCCTTAATGAACGCATATAGTAAAAATATTTTTTTCCGGATATTCTTACCTAAACTCATAAAGAGGAAAAACATGAGTTGTTCGTATACGTACAACATCATGTATTTATTTACATATACAATAATTCGTGCTTTCATTTTGATATTAATAATCTTGTGCATATATATGTTGTATTTTTTCAACAACATATATGTTGTATTTAAAAACATGAAAACTTATAAATTTACACTTAAGTTCATATAATTTATTTAAAATTCAATCACTAAGGTTTTATAAATTACCTCTTCTTTTTCTTTTAAGTTTTTGTTTTTACAAATTTGACACATATTTTTATGTGTTTTTTTTCTTCACCAAATTCCTTCGCCAAAATTTTTAATTTTAACCCAATTGAATTCAATTTTGACATTTTTTAACCAATCAGATCATACGATTTTGCATACGTGTGTAAATCAAGCCACATGCTTCGTCTAATTTTTTTTATTTTAAATAATTTTCATGATAAAACTTTATAATGATGTAATTCTTTTATTATATTAAAGATATAAAGCACAACTTCTAGTAAGAACCTAGAAGAAAATTAGTAATGAGTTAACATTTTGGCCTCTCTAAATTTTAATCAAGAAAAAAATACGACTTAATATAATCAAATATGTCACTTTTTCTTTGAGAGTTAAAAATGACATTATTTAGAAACTTTCAAATATATCAGGACGTAGTCGCAATTATTACATATTAGACATTGAAATATTGCACCAGACTTGCACTAACTTCTATCCCCAAGCAAGCTCGCATGTAGAGAAAACATGGTCTCTAGATTCACCCGACTTTAAACAAATTCGACATAAAATTGAGTCAATATCAAAACCACGTTTAGATAAATATTAAAATGGTAAGGAAGGCGGTCCAACGATAGCTTCTACATAAAGACATTAATCTCCTTTGAGAGACATTTGTTCCATCTTGTGGTTGAAAAACCATGGAAGAATAACACATGTTTACATGTTTCTCTAACGGTAAAAACACCATCCTTACCTTATGTTGTAATTTGGTTGTTAGCGCGATTGATGCGTGTTATTCTTGATATTGGTCTGTCAATCTTAAGTTTGTTTGCCCATGTAACGGGTTGGGGTGTAGGATTTTACCTACATGTTTTGTACTTAAACATTTTTTGGTGTAATATATTTTACCGGGAAACCCTTTACCGAAAAAAAAACACCATCCTTCCCTAGACACTACCATGTATCTGATTAATAAGTTAAATCAATATATTGAATGTCGTCCATCATGGCAACCGTCATACCACCACCAGTTTTGCCACCTTCAATTGGCCTACACCAATGCAAATTCCAACCATTATTAGACCATCAATCAAGCCACGTAACAATATGCAACTTATTTACCTTCCTGCAATTCTACTAGTGTTTTGTTTGACTTGAAGTCTTGAATAAATATCCATATCCATTTGATGAGTCGGGTTATTGGATATCCACGGATGTTTATGAAAAAAAATGGTTAGAGGTAATCTCATAGTTTAACCATAACCAAATGACCTAGTGGTTAGGTTTTTGGTTTGCTCATAAGAGGTCAAAAGTTCAAACTTTGTTGGGTGTGTACATTTAGGGTGTAGGAAGGAAATGGTCGGAAGCGATCTCGGGATTAATCCGACGAGGCCACGTTCATTTCAATGATGAAACACAAACGATATTCAATATATCCACAAAATATATCTAAATATCCCTTATTCATCCATTTACACGATCCTTGATGTTGATAACCAATGCCATCCCATGCTAAATGCTAAATTACTTCACATTACCAATTTGTAAGCTGTTATCCTATGATTTTAAATGATCAACTTTTTCAAGTTTCCTTTCCATCATTCTGAGGTTTATGCCTAATCCTTAATTTCCCATAATACTGATTCAGTTACCTTTTGCTTTTCTTATTTAATATATATACTAAACAACACAATTACTTTCAATCACCGTTCGATCCACAAGTAATCTTATAACATCAAATCAACATGGATTCAATTATTCCACTTGTACAAAAGAATACTCTTGCTGAGTACATGAATTCCTCCTGTGCTGACAATCGACCACCAATGTTGGACAAGGACGTTGTATGATTCTTGAAAAGTCAAACGGAACTTTACATACAAAAAAGAGAGCCGAAGAATGATACAGGAAATTCATTGAACATGGTCCACTCATTTGGCCTACGGTTGAAGAGAATGGAGTGACCAGAACAAAAAAATATGCTGAATTGTCTGTTGCTGAGAAAATCCAAGCTGATTGTTATATGAAAGCAACCAATATCATTCTTCAAGGTCTACCAGCTGATATCTATTCACTTGTGAATCATCACAGAGTTGCCAAAGATTTATGGGAGAAGTACCAATTACAGATGCAAGAGTACTTCTTGACTATGCAGGAAAGAGAGTGTAAACTGTATATGCATTTGATAAGTTTACTCACATACAAGGTGACTACACTATCATAAAGTATAACATGAGATCACTCACAATAATGACATGAACATTAAAACAGAAAATGAGGCAATAATTTTCAAGGTTAATATCCAAGTTCCTTGAAATAGTCTTTCACCTGAATGGAGTAAGTTTGTGATGTCAAACTTGTAAAAGATTTGCATACTACCAACTTTCATCAGCTTCATGCATATCTTGAACAACACGAACTCCATGCAAATGAAGTCCATCTTTTGCGTGAACGAAATCGCGATCCACTTGCATTTGTTGCAAATCAGCAGATGACACTATCTCACTTCAACACTTATCAGTCTTCATGCAACAATCCTCAGATTCAACAACAGTTTTCACCATCTCAATATGGATCAATTCATGCCACACAACATTACTCATCTACTTATCCAATCACAACCTCAATTCAATCATTTCATCCTTCCAACATCGAAACCATAACATCTCAAATGAATCATCAAACCTTATCTGTTTCCACCCCACCCCACAAAATTGCTTATTAAACAATCACCTCAAGGTAATCCTACACATCAGATGACTGAGTCACTCTAGTGGACTCAATGTTTTATGTTCCTGTATTCTCCCCTCCAGGAATATCCAATACTTGTCTCCAACAAGCATGGCTTTCGTGAACGGTTGTAGCTTCCTCAAGGTTCCCCTCAACCAATAATCAACTTAGAACTTCATCGAATCCAAGAACCCAAGCCACTATTCAAGATGGCAGGCTCACAGTGCAACAAGTTCAGAGGAGACAAGGTCAAAGTTATTCTGTTACTGATTATAAGAGTAATGCTACTAGTTTTGGGGGAAACAATGCAAGTGGACAAGCAAATTTTGTTAAATGCTACAACTGTCAAGGTGAAGGACATATGGCTAGGCAATGCACTCAGCCTAAGCGACCAAGGAATGCAGCATGGTATAAGGATAAAGCAATGTTAGCTGAAGCTCAGGAAGCTGGACAAATTTTGGATGAAGAGCAACTCGCATTTGCAAATCCAGGGGTTCTAGACGGTCAAGTTGTTCAGACAATCATTCCAACAATGCCTGCATATAGACTGAGTGAATCTTGAAACTTTATGACTCTGACTGTGATCGAATCACAATGCAAAAGTGGTTCTCAAGGCTTACATTGTCCAATATGGTCGGACGTTTCTCATGGGTACCTCATTCTGAAACCTATCTTAATGATATGGAAAATCAAGGTGTGCATGCAATGCAGGATTTTAAACAAACGCCAATTGTAGATTTTACAAATAATGAGATACATAGTGATAGCAATATCATTCCGTAGTCTTAATATTTGCAAGAAACACAACAGACAAATGTTCAAGAGACTAATTTGCAGGCACAACAAGATTCAATGATCTTATCTGTGATTGAACAAATATCGAAACAAATGATTTATCATGTAAATAATTAGGAAAAGGCTAATAAAGAACAAAATAATGAACCAGTAACCGCTGAGCTAGAGAGATATAAAGAACGAGTCAAAACTTTGAACAACATCTCAATATTGATTTAAGCAGTCGTAAAAAATGATTGATTCTCAAATGAATGATATGATTAAAGAAAAGCTTGCACTGAAAGAACAAGTTGACTCACTTGAGCAAAATCTTTCTAAACAAATCAAAGAAAAGGAATGTTTATTGCAAACATTCACGGTTTTCAAAAATGAATCCAAAGAAAAAGAAAATAAATATATGGAAAATGAAATTGATTTGGAAAAGAAGATAAAGGAACTTGATTATATTATTTTCAAAGTGGGTCAATTTACTCAAACAGTGCACATGTTAACAAAGCCTTAAGCTTTTTATGATAATATACACAAAGCTCTAGGTTATGAAAATCCGTTTTATCATAAGAAATCTCAGCGGATTAAACCCACCTTGTATGATGGTATTGTTATATCTGCTAAACATGTTGCTATGCCTGTGATTGATGATGAAGAAACATTGATTTTGGAAGAAGTGAGTCGATCAAAAATGTCTGAAAAAGAAAAGTATCCAGAGGCCATTAAACAAAACATTTCTCATAAACCTATTGATTATGAAAAATTTAATAGACTATCTAATGATTTTGGGAAACGTTTTACTCGACAATAAGAATTGTCGGCTGAACAAGCTTTCTGGTTGCGTATGTCCAATCCTACTAGTAAACCTTCTGATGCATCCCCTGTCAAAATAGAAGCTCCTAAGGAACTTTCTAAGGTAAGCTTGGTGAATGAAAGCCTTAAAAAGCTTAAATTTTACCTTGCTAGTTTGACAAATGTGGGAAGATAATGTTACACCTGATGCTCGTACAGAAGAGAATGGGGGTTTGCACATACTAAAACTGTTTTTAACAATGAAATTATTCCATTTCTAAAATCTTTAAAAGACATAATTCATGTATTATTTTTTTATTAATAGAGATCTTCTAAAGTGAAATTAAGGAAGTACAAACAGTTATGACCAAATGGAAGCTGTTGTTCAACAATCTTCAGTGGACAAAACAATGTTGGAAATTGCTAAGAACTAATTTACTTTTAGGAAAAATGATCGACTCTTACAACCTATCATGTCTCAATATGTTCTTTTAACTGTATGAATTCCTAAGACATAGATTGGTGAATCTGAGAATATGGAAAGAAAAGCGAAATGAAAATCTGTGATAAGGAGTTTCAATCTTGATGCTAAGCTTTTGAAATCACAAAATGCGCATAATGATCTTTTGAAAAGTTACTCACAACTTAAAAAACATTGTATTTCTCTTGAATTGTCAATACAACTTAATCAATAAATTTTTCAAAAACATGAATCTTGTGATAATCAAAATGCTCTCAAACTTCTAGAATTTTTTGAAAATAATGATTTGAAAGCTCAGCTACAAGACAAAGACTCTACCATTTGTAAGTTGAAGGAAATTATAAAATCAATGAGAGAAAAGTCCAAGGAAGAGAATGTGAATTATGATTATTGTGAAATTGAGACTAAAAATGTGGAACTGGAGAATAATGTGGCAAAATTGCTTTCGGAAAACAAGCGTCTTTGTAAAGAAATTAATCATGTGAAAGAGGTTTTTAAAGAGCAGTTTGATTTAATCAAAACGACACGTGTTTGTACTAAAGAACATAGTGACTCTTTAATTGATAAACTAAACTTAAAATCTGCTGAAAACGAGGATTTAAAAGCTCAAATTCAAGATAAGGTTTTTGTGATAACATCATTGAAAAATGATTTACGAAAATTAAACGGAAAAGAAATTGTTGATATTGCTGCACAAACACCATCTTCCTACACTATTGTTCCAAGCATGTTCAAGCTAGACATAGAACCTTTGGCTCATAGGTTATTGCAAAACAGGGAAGCTCACATAGATACCTTAAGCGTACACTCAGGACAATTTATATTCTTCGAGGAATAGTCGAACAAGATAAAGCAAAACAACCTTTAGATAAAGAGTTAGACTTTGCCTGTAAGCATGCCCAACGAATTCAGGAGTTACTTGTATATGTTCGAGATACATGCCCTAATGCGATTAAACTTAATGAGAAAAAGGTTGTTGTCACACTCAAAAACAAGGTCAAGAAAGTTAGGTTCCTGAAACCTCTCACATCCTCAAGAAACATTAAACAGGTAGAGCATCTACAACCATCAGATTCAAACACACATTGTTTGTCTCCTACAGATTGAAGTGTTTCTACTAGTAATTGCGGATCAAGCCTACATGCAATAAAAAGAATGATAGGATCACGGCGAGACACCAAGTAGGAATACAAGAATAAGTAGAAGCCCAACCTAGAAAGTTAATAAAAAGAAAGTGTTGTTTAACCAATACGCAATGTTGAAGTTAAGCATTCATTGTTTAAATGCGAATCTGAACCTATTTGTGCTACTTGTAAAAATCTATGTTTTGATGTGTTACATGATATGTGTCTTCTAGATTTTGTGGAAAATGTGAATAGCCGTACTAAATCCCTAAGAAACATAAAAAACAAAATATTTGGAAACCTACGGGTCATGTATTCACTGAAGTAGGACTTAAGTGGAAACCAACAGGCAGAACTTTCACTATAGTCGGTAAATCGTGCCTTTTAACTAGGATCACTTCAGCTAACGTAGTGCCTCCTAAGAAAACCACTTCCAACTCAGTTGAAACACAAAAACTAGAGCTTAAAGTCTACAGGAGGAAACCCAAAAATGTTAAAAATATAGGTTCGAGTAAAAAGGCTAAGATTGTAGTGGGTTTGGACATAGAAAACAAGCAAGTGAAGGTTTTCAAAGCCGATTACGGCGTAACCTTCCCACAGGAGTTATGCCATAACCCAATTCATGCAAAATTAGTTATTAAACACAGTTACGACGTAAATGCTTCGTCATGCTTACGCTGTAACTAGTTGCGTTGAAGAAGGATAACTATCCTAGTCATAGTTACGGCGTAACAAGGACAATACAATTATGCCGTAACACATTTTAAGCCTGTATCATGAAAGTCTTCGTCAGCAATATTACGGCGTAAAGGTTCACTTATGGTTACGCTGTAACCACTACGAAATCTATATAAATCATGGAATATGGCTCATTTGAGATATCTCCCTTCTCACAGCCCCTACAAGGGTTGGGAGAAAAACAACTTTCGTCAACAAAAGACTAAGAACAAGGAGGAAAGATCAAGCAATCATGTTAACCCATGATAACAATAGATTTAGGAATTTTTGTATCTCGAACATGTTCTCCATACTTGTTCTTTACATTATCCTGGATCTACACATGGTGTAATCATCCTTAATACAATCATTATTTTAATTCCTTTTGCTTTCCTTTTTCTCTTGGTTATTAGTATAGTTACCAGGATATTGCTTTTGTTGAAGGATCTTAGTCTAGGTTTTGATTTAAGGTTGTAAGAGCCCTTGAGTGCATAGATACACTCTTCGATTAAGTGTTTTCTATTCTCCAATCGAAGTACCTATATTCATTGGTGGTTCTGCTTACACCCATTAGCCATTCCCTTAGTCTTAAAATAAAAACTAAGTCTTCTGTACTAAATTGTAGCTAGCTTAACCTCAGTATAATATTGGCCCTTACTTTGCAGGAAGTAAGCTTCTATCATACGATCTAGCTATGGTATTAGACGTTACAAACACTCGAGTCATGATTACCCTTTTGTTAAGCAAATAGAGGAATTAATGATATTCTAAATATAAAAGAATCAAACATAAAAATAAGCTAACCTCTACCTATGATAAGCATGAAAATAAGAAGAAAAGTTAAGAGAGAAACTAGAGAGAGAAACAAAAGATGGAAGATTAGATTAGAGAGAAAGAGAGAGTTTGGTATGGTTACACATAAAACAAATGGCAACCAACACCCTCTCCATGTGTGGAGAGGGTCCTATTTATACCCTAAGCCTTCATAATAGCGTATGGATTTTCTAACTTGGGTCGGGCTTGGCTTATCTTAGGCTTCGAGCCTATAACATGGAAAATATTAGATTACAATCCAATCTCGTTAATACTGACTAACATATTGCTTAACAAGACTAATTACGACTAATAAGACCGATAACATTCTTGTTCGACTTATACAAAATTAAGGCTAACAATCTCTCCTAATGTTGAGGTCTTCTTTGATCTCCCCAACATTGACGTTCTTGATGGATGTTATCTTGATTTGACTTTATCTTCCCCAATGTTAAAGATATGACGTTTGAGCTTTTACATTCTTTGGTCTGGTCTTTGTATTTTCTTATTTGTAATGGCTCTATTCATTCATGCTTTAGACAACCGATGACATTCTTTCAGTGTCATGTATGTGATCATGATCTTGAGCCTTCATCTTTTGACTTTGAGTTCTTGAGATCTTTCATCTTGCATCATCTCCTTGACTTGAATTATCTTGATTTGACTTTCTTGATCAACTTGTGCTCTTGACCGACATACTCATACTGGTTGCATTCTTGTTTGACTTATATGAACATAAGGCTAACAATCTCCCCTAATAGACGATTCTTTATTTGAAATTAAGGATCTTTGATGGTGGGGAAGTTTAGTACCAGTAATCTTGATGCTGAATGATTGACTTTGAAAGCTTGAGTATAAGCATGTGGTTTATGAATCCGACTTTACTGGAATAAGGTTGCAACACCGTCGTCTAATCCTAAAATAAGACAGTTGGCAATAAAAGATGAATTTGGCTTTGTCATTCATCTTGAGTTCGGTCGCATTAACCTCCGATTTCGTAAGGACCAACTTGTGATCAGGTAGGTTCAATTTGGAAGAACCTACTTGACAGGATTTCTAACATAAATGTATTAGATTCGCCATGCTTGCATGTTCTCATTACCGAAACGTCTCAAACCAGACATCACGATAAGAGTGAATCAGATAGTTGCTATCTTTCTAATTAAGTCGTTAATTCATTTACTGGACAAAAATCGATATCCATTTATCTCAAGCTTGATTCATATAGAATCTTGCAAGTTACCTACCAAGAGCTTGTTTGATGTTGGCTCAAGCAGGATTTCCATCTTCACTGTGAATACTTAAGTATCACTTGGATGTTCTAGCAAGATCTCAAGGATAATGCGTAGGACTCTTTGTTACAACTTGTGAACTTTATGGTGTTCAACAAGTGTATTTTGACATTGTGTCCTAATGAGATTTATAATTTGATCTCTCTTGGCTCTAGATCGATTTGTGCCCTTTGGTTTTAGTAATCAGAGGCTGGAGCAGACTGCCACCTATTTAATATCAACAATCTCGGAGTGAGATGTCAATAAATAACGTTTGTATCTCCATGAAAAATGAGACAAGTTTCTTTTGAGAGAAACTCGAATGGCTGGAAAGGGTTGTGCATTGCATCATTGGGTCCATGATGACTTTCTTCAATATCAACAATCATCATTGTGATTTTGATAGATTATGTATTGACCCGGTTTCTACCTAAGGTGTTTGGAGGGCTGCTTTGTTTTCACCCTTTATCCATACATTTCTTTTTAATTCTTCAACCCCTTCAATTCTTACTAAGACGTCATCACTAACACCTTGTTGTGATTGTTCTAGTGTTAGCTCAATCTTAGTCGGTTTTATTCCCTTATTCTCATTCATCTCCAATCATACCTAAGGACTACTATTTCAAACTATGGAATGTCCATGGGTAGATCCCTCCGGTTCTGGTTGGATCATAGGACTTATACCTAACCTTAACCACCTTATGACTATGGTACTCGAAGGATACCGATATGTCACTCACAGCTTATGCAGATGCCGATCACGCGGGGTGTCAGGACACTAGACGTAGTACATCGGGAAGCGCTCAGTTCTTAGGTGATAAACTTGTTAGCTGGTCGTCAAAGAAACAAAAGAGCACTGCTATCTCGAGTACAGAGGCTGAATATATTGCCTTGTCTGGATGTTGCTCACAAATCCTATGGATGCGTTCACAACTAACAGACTATGGTTTTAAATTCAATAAGATTCCTCTGTACTGCGACAACAAGAGTGCGATTGCTTTATGCTGCAACAATGTTCAACATTCAAGAGCTAAGCACATCGATATTCGCTACCATTTCATAAAGGAGCAAGTGGAGAATGGAATCGTGGAGCTATACTTTGTCCGGACTGAATACCAACTGGCTGACATCTTTACTAAACCGTTGCCTCGAGAGAGATTTAACTTCTTGATCGATAAGCTTGGTATGAAAAGCATGTCTCCAGAAACGTTGAAACGTCTGGCAGAGGAAACGGACGAGTGATGGTGGTAACTCATATCCTGTATATATGTACATATGAAAACATAAAAATCCAAAAAGATTTTCCTTTTATAAAATTTTACAAAAACAAAAGAAAAAATTAAAAAATCAGAAAAATATAAAAATATGTATCTCTGGCATGTCTTCTAAAAATCGATAACACTTACGGTCTTAGAAATGTCATTAACTAATGATACGAGGCTGTAAATGAAGTTCGAGCAGAAGTTTCAAAAGCTTTCAAAACATGCCAAAATGGCTTGCTATTATTTCAGATAGCAACCCGGTCATCATCTTAAAGGCAAGTATTCCATCAAAAAGGAGACTTGACCTCTCAACGGGAATTTATTCTCGGGCATGGTCTACTTTATGACCATGCAAAGGCTTGTGATTACTTTGCATCACAACCCGTGCTTCTTATATTCCGTAAGTGTACGTATCAGTGCGCTTATGTGTCAAAATAAGAGAAATCTTATTTTCTTGGGTGTTGATTTTCAAAATATAAAATAATCATCTTTCAGATTCACCAGATCATTTTTTTTCTAAGACAATTTTGAACCATCAAATAACGACTACAGCTCTTTCAATAGAAAACGGGTCATTATTTGAGGGGGAGAAACTGTCAAAATCATCTTCTTCATAATTAATAAGTTGTCAATCGAAAAAGGTTTTAATGGTGTCGGGTGAATAATTAAAGGGGAGTTGATAAATGTCAACTCAATGGGGCTTTATTTGATATATGTTTAATCTTATAGGGGTATTAATGCAAACTGTGTGATTTTTTATTGTTTACTAAACCTTAGGGACTTGTTTTGCCTTTTGCTAAACTTGTGTTTGCCTTAGGATAAGTTTTTTAAGAAAATTTGAAGTGCTATTAAACCTCAGGGGGCATTTATGCCAAATCTCAAAAGAATCAAACATAAACACCCCTTGCCCCGTCCTTGTTAAACACACGAACACAAACACACTCATAAACCTTTTTTCCTCCATTGTTAAATCTCAAGACCTTCAAGATATTGCTCAATCTTCGTTTTAGGCTTAAGGTACACGTGTATTAACATTACAACTTCCATATATATGACCGAATTATGGAAATCTACTCGAAAAAACCTAAATTCAACCTAGTTTTTGTCACCATCAAAAAGTAGATAAAAAGATAAATTGATTGAGGGGTTTTGGTCTAAATGGGGTCTAGTTGTTGTGCCCAAAACAGTTTTAAATAGGGATAACTTCTTCATGGGTTTTGATTGATTCTTGATGTCGAAAATGATTGAAAATGAGCAAGAACTTGAAAATATTCATGGGTTTGGATTTAGAATTGTTATAATGATTGTTTGAGTGCATTTGAGTGTTTATTTAGCATGCTTGTGTGAAATCTTGAATCTTTTGGGTTTCTTGTGTTCATTCGGGTCGAACATATCAAGAATCAAGATTTATGTGGTTAAATTCATATTAAAATGATGTTAGAATGATATATTGATGCTCTATGTTCGTGTTTAAATGGTTATTGTAGCTTGAAAAGGTGTTAAATGTTTATAAAAAAGTTTGCATAGGCGAATTATACATATAGATATTTACACATGCGAACAATACATCGACTTTTATTTAGGCGAACAATACGTAGGTGATTAACAAACGCGAACTATACGTTTTGTATTTGCACAAGCGAACTATACCTTTTTTTGTATAGGCGAACTATACGTTCATTAGATACATATGCGAACTATACATGCATAAGTATAACATGCAAACTATACATGCTCAGTTAACACAGGCGAATTATACATGCTTAGTTACACAGGCGAATTATACCTGCTCAGTTAACACAGGCGAATTATACATGCTTAGTTACACAGGCGAATTATACATGCTTAGTTAACACAGGCGAACTATACTTGATTTTTTTTCTTGTAGATCTTATCTTGTTATCTTTGTAATGTAATCCAATAACCTTATCTAAGTATAATTTATCCCTATCTTGTCACTTAGTGATTAACTTAGGTATATTTTTCCTTAGATATCTCTAGTAATTGCCTTGATTTCAATAGTTAGCCTATAGTTAATGTGGTATATGTGCATGTGTGTCTCCTGTTTGCAAGTGTATTGGTTCTTTGCATTGTGTGCATGTGTATCAATTTGTTGCCGAGTAATTATTTACATATCCCTTGTTGTAAATCCTGTCCTGCATCAATAATCATGCACCATGGTCTAAATTGTCTATCTGTTACATATATATCTGTTTGTATATGAACTGTATGTGACAAATCTTAGCAGAATCATGTCTTCCATCACTGCTCAACAAACCAAGCTTGATCTTGAGCTTGTTCCCAAAGAAAACATAATTGATATCAGAAAATGCAATGGAAGAATCCCTTACGGGTTGACACCAAGAGAACCAACATTTCATGTCGTTCTGGATGCTATCGCTCTCACTCCATGCTATCCTGCATTTCTCATCACTGCGGATGTCCCTGAAGTATACATGCACCAATTTTGGAATTCCATGTACAAGCATGACACCTTTTACAGATTCAAGATTGACAAGAAGAAACGATTCAAGCTTACTTTGGAAGTCTTCAGAGATATCTTTCAGATTTGCCCAAGAGTACAAGGTAGAGAATTTAATCCCCTTCCTTCTGAAGAAGACACTATGTCTTTCTTAAGAGAACTCGGTCATACTAGGGAGATCAATTCACTCAATGATGTTGTTGTCGATCAGATGCATCAACCCTGGAGAACTTTTGCTGCTCTTATCAACTAAAGTTTATCTGGAAAGACTAGTGGTCTTGACAAGCTTCGTGTCTCCAGAGCTCAAATCCTTTGGGGTATGTTCCATCGGAAAAATGTAGACTATGTGGAAATACCGTGGGAAGACTTCATCTACCAGATTGAAAATAGAGTCTAAAAAAAGCAAGAAAAGATGTACTACCCTCGTTTCACTAAAGCTATCATTCACCACTTTCTTATTCAAGAAAAGTCACTCTCCTAGAGAAACAAAATTAGGATGCACACCTCTAAAGATGACTACTTAATTAACTCCTTAAGATTTGTCTCTACAAAAGAATCATCTCATATCTATGGAGCTGTTCTACCTGAATGTTTGACCAGTCCTGAGATGAAGGAATCCTAGGCTTACAAGACTTATCTTGGCCATGCTACAGGTGCTGTACCTCCTAAGATTGCTAGAAAATTCAAGAAAGCATCTCCATCTAAGAAAGATAGTATTCCTGTCCAAGCAGATGAAGAACCTGTCCAAAAAGTCAAACGAGTTAAGAGATCTGCCAAGAAATATTCAACTACTCTAGCAGCATGTATTGTCTTCAGAGAGACACTAGTAAAGACTAAGTCTACAGGAAAGGAAAAGGTGGATGTTTCACGTGGAAAAGGTATTGATCTGTTATCTGAAGTAGCTTTGGCTGAAAAAGCTCAGTTGAAAGAAGTAACGAAAAAGAGCTTAAGGGACTTTCACAAGACACGTCCTAGTAGTTCTAGTACAGTTTCCGAAAAACCTCCAAGTGTTGAAAAGATCACTTCTACCATCACAAGTGAAGGAACTGGTGATAAACTAGGGGTTCCTGATGTGACAGAAGATGACTCTACTGAGAGTGAATATGAGTCTTGGGGTAATGATAAAGATGACAGCAACAACGAACAAGAGGCAAGTGATGAAGGCAGTGGACAGGAGAATGAAAGTGAAGAGCAAGAATCTGATTCAGAGCAAGATGAAGAATCTGATGATGATAATCAAGAAAAGGAGGAAGTTGATCAAGAAAATGAATTTGAAGATGATGAGATTAAAAGTGATGAAGATAAGGGAATGGATGATACTAACGACCAATTTGATGATGATGTAGACGCAAGATTTGAAGAGCCCACTCAGACTGGTAAAGAGGTTGTTCAAAGTGAATGTGTTGATGTTGAAATGAATGAAGCTCAACAAAGGAATGAAAATTTAGAAACTACTCAAGAACAAGTTGTTGACGATGCTCGCGTGACAATTACTACTGTTACAAAGAAGACTGAAGTTTCTGCTACCAGTTTTTCTCGTTCATCTGACTTGGCATCAAAATTCCTAATTTTTTAGATATTCTTCATACTGATGCAGAAATCGTTTCTCCATTTGACGTTCTAGTTCAGCATGAGGTACCAAATACTCAAACTACCACACTCCTTCCTATACCTGTTTCTGTCATCACAACCGTTCCTCAATCTTTACATACCTTCACTCCTCTACTAATACTAACAACACCCACTCCTCCACTGACAATTGAAACTACAAATCTTCTATCTATACTTCCTGACTTTGCATTAGTCTTTCGATTCAACGATAGAATAACAACATTAGAAAAAGAAGTTGCTGAACTTAAAAAGGACCCTGTACACACTCAAGTGACAACTTTAGTTGAAGAACATCTAGACACAAGGTTGGGAGAAACCAGAGAAGAATTCATGAACTTCCTTTCAGAGTCTCTCACGACAAGAATCAAAGAGCAAGTAAAAGATCAGCTGCCTCAGATTCTGCCCAAGGAAGTGTCTAACTTCGCTCCACTTGTGATTGAAAAGTTGATTAAAGAATCACGTGATGAAGTTACTCTAGCAAAGGTGTCTTCTTAACCACAATCTACTTATGAGGCTATTTCTACACTTACTGAATTTGAGTTAAAGAAGATTCTTCTCGACAAGATGGAGAAAAGTGAGTCATATCTGATGGCTCTTGAACACCGAGATTGCTATGATGGTTTGAAAAAATCTTACACTCTCGACAAAGATTTCTTCTTCTCTTATGATGTGTATTCCTTGAAGCGAAGATGCAAAGACAGAGATAAAGATGAAGACCCTTCCGCTGGATCAGACCGATGGTTAAAGAAGAGAAAGCTAAGCAAAGATGCAGAACCAACCACTGGTCCGAAAAAGAAAGATTCAACGTCTGGCTCTTCCAAAGGCACCAAGTCTCAACC
>BQNB010075092.1:0-31581 GCA_026074375.1 Tanacetum coccineum | reverse complement strand
AATTTTTAAATGCATTTTATATATGTACAAAAATTGTTTTTTCGTATATAATTATTATATAAAATGATTTTTTATAAAATATATAAATTTTTTTTTATAAAATATATAACTTTTTATAAAAAAATATAAATTGGTTCGTTTCGGCCGGGTCGGTCCGGTTCCCCGTTTCGTATATAATTATTATATAAAATGATTTTTTATAAAATATATAATAACTTTTTTATAAAATATATAACTTTTTATAAAAAATATAAATTGGTTCGTTTCGGCCGGGTCGGTCCGGTTCCCCGTTTCGTATACAATTATTGTATAAAATGATTTTTTATAAAATATATAAAACTTTTTTATAAAATATATAACTTTAAAAAAAATATATAAATTGGTTCGTTTCGGCCGGGTCGGTCCGGTTCCCCGTTTCGTATATAATTATTATATAAAATGATTTTTTATAAAATATATAAAACTTTTTTTATAAAATATATAACTTTTTATAAAAAATATAAATTGGTTCGTTTCGGCCGGGTCGGTCCGGTTCCTCGTTTCGTATACAATTATTGTATAAAATGATTTTTTATAAAATATATAAAACTTTTTTATAAAATATATAACTTTTTAAAAAAAATATAAATTGGTTCGTTTCGGCCGGGTCGGTCCGGTTCCCCGTTTCGTATATAATTATTATATAAAATGATTTTTTATAAAATATATAAAACTTTTTTATAAAATATATAACTTTTTATATATAATTTTTAATTGTTTTAAATATTTATATATAATTTTTAAATGCATTTTATATATGTTTAAACATTTTTTAAACATTTTTATATTTTGGGTCGACATTGTCGACCCAAACTTGTTTTAGTTATAATATTTTTTTTTTCGATATGGCGGGATCATGAAAATTTTGGCGCCAATTTAGGGTCGACATTTTCTTAAGGTTTTGGGTCGACATTGTCGACCCTAAACTTTAATAAAGTTAAAATCTTTGAAAAATTATTTCATATATAATTATTTCATATATAATTAATTTTTATAATGTCGACCCTAAATGTCGACCCAAAACTGATTTGTTGACTAGCCACATTTGATTAAAAAAAGTGGGTCCCATGCCAATAATAGGGTCGACATTGTCGACCCTAATTTTTGGCCGACCCCAACACCTCATTTTGTTGTAGTGTACCAAACATAAATGCAACCAAAAGCAGCTGCGAGCTTAGGAGTACGAAGAAACTTGTAGATGCAACTTAGAGTATAAGAAGCCAAATTAAGATAATTATGATACCTACAGCTATGTTCAACATCAGGTGAAGCCTTTTTACAGCTGTCTTAGTGTCATCAAGAGATAATGCTAGAGCTTTCCGTTCTTGAAACACATTAACCTGGAAAAAACACATTTTTCAGAATTCCTGTTGAACGAATCATTCTTACAACATAGAGGTAGCAATTTCAACCCATTTATACTTGTGTATGAATAGATTCAAGCTATGTTATATCTCTAAAAGGATAAAGAGGTCAAAAATGTATATATATATAAGAAAACACAATACGGGGTATTATTGAAATAACATAACTTAAACTTTAATAGTAACATTTGACACACCAAATAACTTTAATCGTTTATCACGATTTGTTTCACTCTGTACAAAAAATTGTTTATTATCCAACCTGATCCTCCCATTTTGCCAACTATATAATTAACGGAAACATTCGTACCACCCAGTTTTTGAGAGCTCGCTTGCTGATTCCTTCAGTTTCACTTTCTTCATCAAAGAGTCGTAGTATCTTCAAAGCTTCATCCTCTCTCAGATAACGCATCAACTCTGCTAAATAGATGTGTCTGTCCAACAAACACAAAGAGTATGGAAAAGAGGATGGTTCTGGAGGGCTTGTATCCATTTGGGATCGAGGTGTTCGAGTCGTTTCAATGATATGTTCATTGACAACAGTCACTATACCCAATATCGATGTCACTGCTTTAAAAACGATATTAGATGTTACAAAGAATATAATCCAGTTCGACCTGCAAATGTTTATACTTAACTTGTGTCCATCAAAAGAGAGCAGAATGATAAAAAATATTTTGCTTTTAAGCAAATTTAAGAATTTCGGTTCTTGGAGGTTGGAACAATAATTTTCACATGTTATAAAATAGCACAAAACCTGCTTATGGTACAATTTCCGACTCAGAAAATCTCTCCGGAAGAAGCCATGTCAATCCCTGAACATTCAACAACAAATAATAATGCAAAATAAGTCATCGAATTTTTTACACGAAATGCAAATCATAATAATGAGAAAGGCTAAAACGCGTCTTGTCAACTTTGGGACCATGATATAAAAGTGATGAATGATCAAAATGAATTGAGCCTAAATTGTCTAACTTATGGTGCAGCAGGAGGATCTCTAAGCGCCTAAGTGTGTGAAGAAGAGGCAAAGGCTCAAAACTGCAATTTGGCCTAATGCTCAATCCCAAAATCCTTTGTGTATGTATCCGAGTTCAGCATTTTTGGTTATTTACCAGATAACTACTTATAATTCATCTATCGTGTGTAAAGTGCCAAATAAATAACTCGGGATTTGAGTACTCTATATTGAACAATTCATACCTTATTTATTTTGATTTGGTTACACATATTCTCCTGTCAAGTGCACTTTGAGGATGTTTGGATAAGGTTATTTATATAGCTCATTAGCTTATTGTGTTATCAGACAACAATAAGCTAATTAGGTGTTTAGATTAGTGGGCTTGTTAGCTTATTTAGGAAACAAAAATTTAAAGGAAGTTTAAGCTCATTCCAAAAACCCCTTAGGTAACCAGATGTAGACATATCCAAACACCCCTTTAGTAACCACCACATACTCTAATACTACTCGCAAACTTGTGCGAGTTAAGTGAAACACCATTTCTTACCTTGAAACTGTAGAGCGGAAGCAAGTACATTCATACTAACAATATATAGTACATAAAGCTCATAAGAAAATCCTAAGTGCTGGTACAAACTCCTTTTCTTTGTCTTTGGCATGCTTTACATCCACCTTTTCAATGTATTTGGCTTGTTAACGCCATAAATGACAATTTCAACGTTAAAGGCTCGAGTGTTATCTGAACACATTTTTAATGGAAGAATACCATAATTACCGGACGGAGGGTAGTTACGAGATCCCCCTGGACACACGGGATGTTCTTGAATGATCTTCCCTGACATCGGATTTAACGTGAAACAGGACAACATGAAACATCTTTTTTTTAAAAACTTTGATTACCATCTGATGTCGCCAAGAGCATCTCTTTTTTCATTTATATAATATGATACTTTTTTATTGATTGTAGAATTATCTATACAAACCACTAAGACATATTTATTGATTGTAGAATTATCTATACAAAATACTAAGACACTTATATAATATATGAAGTTAAATGTATTGTTAGAATCCTAGGCCAGAATCTCACTAAGTCTAACATATAAGCCCAACTGAGTTTCCATTCTAAAACCAATTGGTGATAGAAGGAGTAGCCCACCAAGCTTATATGTTAACTTTGAGATTATAATTTTACTGATGTGGGATTGGGTTTGCACACCCAACAATCCTCCCCTCAAACCCAAAGCACAATGGGCCTCCCCTTCAACTATAGCCACGATCCCACCTTTTATCATACCGCCGACCTTTACCATCGGAACACCCCGCCTTTTTACCGGCTTCCTTTCTGTACAAGGTTTACCGGGATCCACTAATACCGTCGAACCGGGGTCTAACCGAGGGAACACCATCCACACCACCACTGGGCCCAACCTGGCTTTGATACCAATTGTTAGAATCCTAGGCCCAGCATCTCACTAAGTCTAACAAATAAGTCCAACTGCTAAAACCAATTGGTGATAGAAGGAGTAGCCCACCAAGCTTATATGTTAACTTTGAGATTATAATTTTACCGATGTGGGATTGGAATTGCACACCCAACAGCATACATTTATAACATTTTCTTAACAAAAAGCAATCACAAAATTCATGTACCAATTTTTTGAACATACCCACAAGATAAAAAATATCAAAATAAATAGTAATACACAAGCAAAATAATGAAAAAATGCCCTTACTTTTTGCGGCTGATGGTATGGCTGCTGGTATGGAGGCTGAGGTGGTGTCCGGCGACTGAGGTGGTAAAACATATCATTCAAACATATATTTGTAACAATATCTTTGTAAAATAACATTAATAAGGTACTCATGATCTAATTTCTAAAATACCCACAACCTTAAATGATGAATAGGGTACATAAATATCATGGGTTAAAGTTCAAACCCCCATTTTTAACAAACCCACAAGATTAAACATAAAAATAGCAACACAAAAACAAAAGAATCAAAGAAAAACCCTTACCTTTTATGGCGGCTCATATGGTGGAGGAGGCGGCGGCTGGGATGATGGTGGTCGGCGGCTGGATGGGGGTTGTCGGCGGCTTGGATGGTGGCCGGCGGCGGATGGGATGGTGGTGGCAGCTGAGATAAAGTGGTGGTGGGAGGTGGGTGTGTAGGGTTTGTGTTACAAGAAGAGAAAAGAAGAGGTAAGAAGTGAAAGATTTGGTCTAGATTTTTGAAGAGTTTAGAAGAGCTTTTTAGCACTTTTCTCTGCAAACAAACAAACAAAAAAGGTCTGCCCGCTTGCAGACATAAGTGGTAAAAAGAGGTAAGTGGTTATTTGAATGAAATAAAATGTTAAATGAATGGAATAAACGACGTAATGAAATAAACGATGTAATGGAATGGTTCATTACCGTTATTAATCATGTTTGGTTTATATGATAAGGCGTAATGGAATCGTTAATTTAATTCTATTACGAGATGGAATGAAAAAAAAGTAGGGTACCCTAAGGAATGATTTTGGTGGAATGAGTCATTCCTTGAAATGAATCATTACTACCGATAAACGTATACAAACAAGATTTTTCCATTCCATCGTAATAATCGAATGAATCATTACTACCGATAAACGTAAACAAACAAGATTTTTCCATCCCATCATAATAATCGTTTACATTCCTACTTTGATTACAACATACCAAACGCTACGTAAATGTTTTCTTTTTATATGAAAACAGGTTTCTTGTGTTACCATGTAGCATTTCTAACGTATTCATCAATCTAACATTATTTAAAAACTAAATTAACGTTTCTTAAATACTTTATAGCATAATTAGTTTGATGGATAATATGATGTTGTAACACCTTCAAATAGCAGCGGAAGGTAACCGAGGGTTGCTACTTTATAGTACATAGTACAAGTTATAGAAAACGACCTTTAAATGAGACGTTTTGAAAAAAATTGACATTCGATATAATATTAACATCAGAGTTCATAATAATACATGTCCCAAAAATTTTTAAACATATCATAATGTTTTAAAAGAAAGTTTCATCGAATGTAAAAATATACAGAGTCTTCAAAAATATGTTGTGCGACTTCCTTCGAAAACAACACCTTAAGGACCTCAGATAAACATGCTAAAAATGTCAACAAATAATGTTGAGTGAATTCATATGTTTGATAATAAAGGAGTGGACCACATAAGTTTGTAAATAAATTAATTTTCAAGCAAACCAAGTAATGTTATAGAATTCAATATACTGCTCCAACGAGCAGTTTAGTGGATCACAATATTTCAAGTAATAGTTGACTAATGAAACACATTCAAAAGCCGAAAGCATGTATTATTGCACTAAGCTCATGCCACCGAAACCTTAATGAGTTATGAAAATCCTAATTTGTGATTTGTGCCCTGAGATTGGATGTGCTGCCAAACACCCGAGTATTCCTCAAATGTTAAATGCGTCCGTTTGACATGGTAATCGTTGTTACATACCCATACCCGGACGAGGATTGTCAGTACCAATAGATCTATTCACAGCATTCGCGTTTACTTCACAAAAAGTAATTAACGGTTCATGATTTAGGAGGACTTAATGGCAGAAGTGGTACTTAGGCAATAATATATCAGGATAAGCATTCCATTTTAAATTACTTACGTCCATAAGTAAAAAGTTAAGTATCATGTATCTCTCCCAAGCAAAATGATATAAATATTAAGCAAAATGATATAAATATCGAGAATAAACGTCGAGAAGCTCTCATAAATCCTAGAAGCAAAATAAAGTCGCGTCTTAGGATTTATAAATATTACGCGAATGAATGCAAATAAGTTTGTATAAAGTTTTATATAGATTATAGCATTTGAGACGTACATCTTGTACACTTAATTAAGTTAAAGACAAAATAACTAGACTTATAATTTCAAACTAGTTTTGAAGAGCATAAAATGGACAGGGGCTAATCTATAATATTTATTTGTGTCTAGCATTATAAATTAAGGACCAAAAATGTAAATATGCATTTATAAATGCATGAAAATGACGTAAAGTTCTCAACTTAGTTTATTCAAAAATTACAAGCCATAGCTTCATTCTCAGTATCATTCGAATCTGGGGCGGAGCCACATGTGTGTTAGCGGGGGCGCCGCCCCCAACAAAGTTTTTCCGAACACACGAACCATGTAGAAAAAAGGTTCAAATTCAAGAAAAACGATGTAGTGCCCTCATGAATATATTCCGAGTGCCCTCAACAATGACAATGATTTTTAATTTAGTTATCATTTTATGGTGATTTAGATCGTCGGAATTTAACCGGAGAAGAAGACTTGTAAAAGAAAGTGGGACAATAGAATAGGCCAATAGGGGTCACGTGATTGACAATTTGCATGTAAAGACTAGCCATATCAACTTTTAGTTAATAGTTATTTATATTTATAATAGTATAGTACAATATATTGAAATACTCATGGTCCTATCTCTTTTGCAATTTATCTCACCTTTTTCTACTTGTAATAATAATCTTTTAGAAACGCTAATGTATATATTTTATGTCAATGTGTAAGCTAAATGTAATATACGAATTTATGGTTGTTTATATTTAATGTGAACTAAATTTGACACATCTCACATAATTCACTAATAGTAATCACAATTGTCGTTAAAGTATCTAATGGCAAGTGCTTTAATACAATTATTGTTTGTTTATTTTTTCGTAAATATTTTGTGTTTGACATATCAATGTAATAAACAAACTATATTTATTTATTTTAAGATAGAGTAGCTGAAATTATGAAACAAATTCTTCTTTTATACACGTCTACACTTATTTTAAACGTTACCTACATGAAGTAAAGGAATTTTTTATTGTTATTAATTAAGACCCGACCCGATTCGTCTAAGTCACATATATAATCATTTACTTGCTCGTTGTCCCCAATAATCATAATTTCTGGCTCCGCTACCGGGTACAAGCAATTACAAATTGTAATATTAGGCTTGAACAAATAATAATAAAATCATCGATATTTTTGATTGAAATCACGGTCAAGTAGTTCTTATTGCTTAACGTACCAAGCTGGTTGACTTTCCACAAAAATAAAAGGCCGTTACATGGTGTAAAACATTGTAGGTGTAGGCTGTTTAATATAGAATCCATTGAAATATTGTCCACCAATTAATACTCACCATCTAGCTATGGACTTCCTAAGGAAAGATCTACAAAAATTTCATTTATTGGTATTCCACCTTCCTATCTTTAGTAATTCTTTTATCGCTTCCCTGTACCAATATCTAGCTCCGCATAGTCATACGACGGGTCGCCATTCACCAATATAATATACCAGGAGGTTACAATCTCCAATGAGAAACGAACTTTAAAAAAAGACTCAAAAAGTAATAAAAAAAACAAAACAAAAACGTATGCTCACCTTCATTGTGCACACCGCCAGATGTCACATTCTTAGATGACGTAGCCTGATTCGGGACTCAGGATGGGACCAGTACCACGATTTTAGAAGACCGCTTTCTGCTAAAAAAACCTACTTGCGAAAGAATAAGCACACATTTCTATTGACATATTCGAATCTAGAAAAAAATCATGTTTACACACAACCTAAAAATATAAAGTCAACAAATCTGATGAAAGAAAAGCCAGATCCTACTCGTAGCATGCATATAGTTATTCTGCAAGTAAAACACAAATGAGTACGAATATTGTAACAGACACCGAAACGATGCATTTCAAAAAACACCAGTTTGCTCATTTAACGATTTAATTGGTGGTTTTGTTTTAACCCTTAGACCCTTTCCAAACCATTACGTTATTCTTTTTTTGATGCAGACTAATGGAAAAAAAGAAAACTCCTTTTTCAGCATATCGCTCCTTTAAGAAAAAAAATTTTCTACCTTCCAGATCTTTAATTTTTTACTTCTATACAATATTTGTGTTTCACTCATTAGTTTATTTTTATTGTTCACGATTAAGCTATAGATAAGTAAACGGGTCAACCCAATTCTTCACCGAACCCAAAATAAAAATTTACGTGTTTGATCCGACCCATTTTGGATACAATAAATAATCGCAAACCATTATCTGCCCACTTCATATTGATGGGGTAGGATTATATCATCATGTGCAACTTACAATCGGATATGATGAAATCATACCTTATGAAAAGGAGAGAACTTTATCGAATAGAAGCATTATGAGTCAGTTTTGCAAGAATCCCTCTTTCCTTCAGCTTGATACATAAAATGTATGCCGTTGCAGGGAATAAAGACTTTGGTATAGAGCTCTACTACGTTGAATAATCCTTTTCATCTTATTTCCGTCACTGAAAAAACAGCAACCAAACACCCCTGAAACCGCACCTGTTTTGACAGAAAAAAACAACCATCAAATACCCTTTTTTAACTGAAGAAACATCAAACAGAAGGGACTTTTTGTACCTATTTCACACAGCCAGCCAGTGACTATTCTATTTTAAGTACCTCTCGCCACGACTTTTATACGTTTTTAATTTTTTTTCCTCTCGTCAATCATTTTCTAAATCACACAGACACTATAGCTATATGAGTTGATCCACCTTAAGGTTGTCAAGCGCTACAAATCACTATACTATACATGAATCCTTTTTCAAGTACTCGTCATCGGAATATTATGTTAGATTAGATTATTTAAAAGTCATAAGCCTAGCTTCTGGCAATCTAAAGTTTCACATCCAAATTAAGACAATTTCTTATAAAATTAACCATGTTGACCCAATCCCATCTGAGTCGCCCTTTTAAGAACTGACTCAGTACTAATAGACATATATACATTTTCCATTGGTCTCTTCCACCTCAAAGCACCAACACTATACAGAATATATATAAGGAAGCATCATATTGAATATACGAAAAGCTAGTTCTATACTAACGCTATATAGAAGCTCAATCTTTTTATTGGTCATTATAAAATTAAAAATCGAGCCTATTATAAATAATAGGCTTGTTTCTTTAGCATTTTTTTGACAACAAATTTTCCATGCCAAGTCCGAGCTTGGTTCAGTGATATGGATATATAAGTGTAAGTGTTGTAATTTCATGATATATATCAAAATCGAGGTTACCTTCCGTCTAAGACCACAAACCATAGCCCACACATATTTCTCCTCAACCTTCTTTCGTTCATTTTTAACTGCTTTTTCTGCAAACACAATAAAAAAATTCAGTGAGAGATCCGGTGTGGCTGTGCTAATGCCACGACATGGCGCGGTAATGTACAATTCCAAACAACCCACATTTTCGTAAGGATACCCAAACATTCGTCCCATTTTTGAGAGGATACCCAAAAAACCCACATTTTATAGCGTGCAGTTTTATGTGCGATTCCAAACAACCCCTACTTTCCTTTAAATGTTTCATTTGGCGGCAGTAGTGAAAGGGGGTTCGAACATAGCAAACTAACAACCGCAATCTGCCAATTTTGCAAAGTAGTAGCCAAATACTTTTAGCATGCAAACAATGACTAAAAAAATTGCACATCACCATTAAGTGGAGTATTGAAGGTCATGATCACCCTCAAGTGTGGCTATTTTCTTCGATCTCTATCAACAATAGCCGCAAAATTTGTTTGAATTAACATAAAATGAATGAGGAAAAATGAGAATACCTTTTTGTAACCAAGCAAGAAACAGTTCCCCTAGTCCAGAGCCTATAATAAAATAAACAAAAAAAATTCATTAAAAAATAAATTTATGATTATTAAGATAAATCAGGGTTTCGAAAGATGGTGATTATTATATCTGATACATTCTCCTTTACGTCCCTTGGATGTCCACTAAGGGGGTGAATTCAAAGAGAGGAAGAAGAAGATGACAGAAAGGGAGAGAGTCAAATGTGTTTGTTGGTAGCTTTATGATATGATAAAAGGGTCAAAGTCAATGTAGGTGTACAAAGTAATAAGGTAAGAGCATCGATATAAACGCAGCTCCGGCCTTTTGTATATATTGTATAATGTAAAATGTATGATGCTAACTAAAGTTCGACTCACAAAAAGTTAAAAGCTAATGATGAGGCTCAGATATAAGTAATCGAGAAAGGAGGGTAAATCTGTCATGGCTGCAAAATCGTAGCTTACCCCGCCAAGATGCAGAAAATAACCTCACATATACTCAAATCATATCAGAAGTATAGATGTTGTATCATCACAGCCTCTCACATTCACATTCTTCTTGTTCAGGTTCGACAAACTATTTACACACGCGGTCAAGATTCATATGCAAATCAACCAACCATCGTCAACGTTGCGAAGAACAATTGCGCCATCGGCAACTATTTTAGTGTACCTCACCAAACGTGCTAAATGTTGGAAATAGTGTACTTAAAGGACTGTCCGCTTTTCCCCAAATCGGAATGCTTTCAGATACTTACATGAGTTGATCGAACCTGAATGTGACACCACTGAAAACAATTTTTTTCCAAAGTTTTTCAACAATTTTTCGTAGATTCGTGTTAATGATTAAATTCCAGACCCATCATAAAACCAACAACTTGCATTCTCTTTGTTGTCATGAATCACTCATTAAGACTGCTCATCGTTTCACACACGATCAACAGCGCCACACACCATAAAAGGCGGCAACAAAGAGATCGGTGGCATCGAAGAGATCCAGCACGGGCACTCAAGGTCATCATCATTCTTATTTCATAAACACTGCTTCAAATAGCAATAAGCAGATTTTATTTTTACACAGCTTAAGGCATAAGCTCAAAAATAAGCAACGAGTCTTATGGATAAGCCATAAGCTCAACTAAACAACCTCATAAGGTGGTGTGCCCGTAATCTGTGATCCGAACAAACAAAAGTGCAGTTATTTAACCCACAACGTCTACCATATTCAACAACAAAACACAACCGCTCACCCAATTAACAAACTCGAAATTAAATTTTCACAAAATGAAACATAAATAATTTACCCTATCAACTGAAAACTAAATATTTAGAATATACCTTTCGATCCGTCAGAGATTGTAACTCAGTTCGACACACATCCGTCGATTCCAATCAAAGCCAACAAATGCAAATCCCCAACAAAACAAACCAACCATATAAAGGTCACCGATAGTCACCCCCCCCCCCCCCCCCCCCCCCCCCCCCCCCTTTTTTTTTTTCCGGACCCATGTAAGGTCACCAACGTCACCTACCGACCACCAACGTCACACACCATGAACAGCGGTAACGAAGAGGTCGGCGGCATCGTCAACTAATACCACACAATCAGATTTGTTTTAGAGAGAGATACAAAGATTGATATGAGATGAGGGTGAAGAAAGAGATAAAAAATGGATATGAGATTAGGAAGAAGAGGGGGAGAGAGACACGTGCATCATACGTGTTTTGTTATTGAAGTGGTGAGTGGGTGAGAATTTAATTCATTTCGGGTCGGGTATAAAGAAAATAAAGGCGCATTGAATGAGCCTCGGGGAGGCAATCTCACCCTTTAATATAAAGTAATAAGGTAAGAGGCCCGATATAAACGCAGCTCCGACCTTTTGTTTATATTGTATAATGCAAAATGTATGATGTTAACTAAAGTTTGACTCACAAAAAGTTAAAAGCTAATGATGAGGCTCAGATATAAGTAATCGAGAAAGGAGGGTAAATCTGCCATGGCTGCAAACTCGGTAAGCTTACCCCGCCAAGATGCAGAAAATAACCTCACATATACTCAAATCATATCAGAAGTATAGATGTTGTATAGTGTACTTAAGGGACTGTCCGTTGCCCCAAACGGAATGCTTTTCGAGAAAACTTACAGAGTTGATCGAACATGAACCACAAAAAACCATTTTTTTCCCAAATTATTTCTCAAAACAACTTTATGTAGATTCGGTGTTTAACATGATTAAATTCTGCCCCATCAGAAACCAACACTGCTTCTTTTGTTTGTATGAATCACCCACTTAAGACTGCTCATCGTCACACACCGATCAACAGCGCCACACACCATAAAAGGCGGCAACAAAGAGATCGGTGGCATCGAAGAGATCCAGCACGGGCACTCAAAAGCATCATTATCTTCTTATTTCATTGTAAACACTCGATTAAGCGTCCAATAGCATAAGCGATGTTTTAATTTTTTACACAGCTTTAAGCATAGCACAAAATATAAGCAACCGAAGTCTTTAATGGATAGCCATAGGCTCAATAAACCACCTCATAAGGTGGTGTGCCCGTATTCTATGATCCGAACAAACAAAAGTGCAGTTATTTAACCCACAACGTCTACCATATTCAACAACAAAACACAACCGCTCACCCAATTAACAAATATACTCAAATCATATCAGAAGTATAGATGTTGTATAGTGTACTTAAGGGACTGTCTGTTGCCCCAAACGGAATGCTTTTCGAGAAAACTTACAGAGTTTATCGAACATGAACCATTGAAACCATTTTTTTCCAAAGTTTTCTCAACAACTTTATGTAGATTCGGTGTTTACATGATTAAATTCCAGCCCTATCAGAAACCAACACTTGCATTCTCTTTGTTTGTATGAATCACCCACTTAAGACTGCTCATCGTCACACACCGATCAACAGCGCCACACACCATAAAAGGCGGCAACAAAGAGATCGGTGGCATCGAAGAGATCCAGCACGGGCACTCAAGCTCATTATCATTCTTATTTTCATAAAATCGCTGCTTCAAATAGCAATAGGCAGATTTTTATTTTTACCAGGCTTAGCTAAGCACAAATATAAGCCAACCAAAATCCTTATCGATAAGCCATTAAGCTCAACTAAACATCTCATAAAGGTGGTGTGCCCGTATCTGTGATCGATACAAAACAAAAAGTTGCAGTTAATTTGACCTACAACGTCTACCATATTCAAACAACAAAACCAACGCTCACCAATTAAACAAACTCGAAATTAAATATTTCACAAAAATGAAACATAAATAATTCTACCCTATCAACTGAAACTAAAATTTTTAGAATATAACCTTTCGATCCGTCAAAGGATTGTATCTCACTTCGACACACATCCGTCGATTCAATCAAGCCAACAATGCAATCCCCAACAAAAACAAACCAACCATATAATAGCCATTCGATTTCCACTGCGGACCCAGGTAAGGAGTCACCAACGTCCACTACTGACCACCAAGTCACACACCTATAAACAGCGGTATCGAAGGTGTCGCGGCATCGTCAACTATAACCACACAATCAGGATTTGTTTATAGAGAGAGATACAAAGATTGTTATGAGTATGGGTGAAGAAAGAGATAAAAAAATGGATATGAGTTTAGAAGAAGAGGGGGAGAGAGGATCTGTGCATCATAGTGTTTTGTTATTTGAAGTGGTGAGGTGGGTGAGAATTTAATTCATTTCGGGTCGGGTATAAAGAAAATAAAGGTGCATTGAATGAGCCTCGGGGAGGCAATCTCAGCCTTTAATACTATAAGTATAATTTCTGGCTCCGCTACCGGGTACAAGCAATTACAAATTGTAATATTAGGCTTGAACAAATAATAATAAAATCATCGAGAACAAGATTGGTTACCTACATCAAGTTGTAAGAGTCAATAAGAAGTTTCCACGTTGTCAAACTTACGCACGCGCCGGAAATAATGGTGCTTTGGCCGGAAAACCGTACAACTCGTCGAAAACATGTATCATTGGAAAAATGTTTAAGGTTGTAAGACTCGTCTTGAAACCCAACTCGCCGAAGAAAGGATAAGGATGCGATTCATACATAGTATAGCTCGAGATTTACCTTTGGATGCTAGGCGAGACACGATATTCAACCACCAACTAGGACACGAGCACGAAACAATAAGTGTGTGCCCAGATTCAAATCAAGCTCGATAACATAAATTAAAACCAACGAGGAATGAGACAATTAAGTTTCGGCTTCCTGTTGACTGAAACTGGTTCCTGTTTGACTCAAACCGAACCGAACTGGTTAACTGATTTGCGCACCTCTACTTCACTATATGAATTGCAACGTTGTAGTAGCCACGAAGATCTCTCTCAGTTTGTTCTTTTTGGTTATATTTTCTTTTCGAGGATATAACAAATTAAGAGGGTGAACAGTTTATTTGTGGATGATGAACAGTATGACTATATTTCTTTTTCACAGGAAGAAAGAAAGACAATAAAAATCCTTTCTTTGGTGTTGAGTCATGTATAAGTGTGTGGTACATAAGACGTGGCATTAACCAGAACGGATAATGATGCTTTTGTTATGAAAACTAGGTACGTGTAAGTTGTGTATGGTAGTTTTGTTTTACATACAAATGCTATATTACATTGTGGCCTTATTTTAAAGAGCTCATGGTCAATTCACATGGAGAATTGTGGTTTGAAAAGCATGGTCCATGCATGTGAAAATAGTTACTGAATGATTGAATGGGCACCATAGTATGGGATTGAGACTTTTGTGTCTTCAAATATTGTCACAGATTTGATTCTCCATTATACACGTGTTATCTACTCGTAACATGTTAGCATCTCAATACACGTATCATCATTTATATGTGTAGACACATAAGCATATGTAAGAAAAGTTAACACATGTTAAGTTAAAGAAAATATAAAATAATAAGTCACTCAAATGATAAGGTAAATGGTATATATTAGTCAAGTTTAGCGGGTATTGTTTAGGCTAATGTGTAAAAAGTATAATATTATAAAAGTTTAGGCGAAACCACGAAGAATAAACGTATACGTTAAAAATAAAATAATAACCTGGAATACTTTTGTAAAATAATAATTTACATAAAGCACGTAGACGGATATTTAGTCTAAATCCGGGTTCACGTTTAATAAACGTTTTATTACGAACGTGCGATAACCTAACCGGTTAATCGTAAAAAGTAATTTTTTTTGTGTAAAAATAAAATAAACAGTAAAGTATAAGTTAAATAATGACCCGAAAATTACGAGTTGTTATAGATGTCTACATAATTAGATGATTTATTTAAGTTGTTTGGTTTATATCGTCAGGAACGACAATGGGTATCGGGGGAATGAATTTCTAAATTCATTAGATTTGGTGGGTTAATAAAATGGCTTGTTTTGAAGGTTTGATATCATCTTTTATTTTATATATCAAACCCATTAATCAAACATTTAAAATGAGAATGAAACTCATTCTTTAATACTTATACCTTAAAACAACACCTTAAGTTTCAGTAGTGGTGATTACATTGTGCAAGTGAGACAGCCGCACAGAACCACCAGAACCACCATTTGTGAAGTGCTTCCAAATTAATATATATCCATTAGTATTTATACATGTTTCACTATATCAAGTTTACTGCCTTTTTTAAATACTATCAAATTTGATCTAATAGAGCTCCACACCATACATCGTCTTTAGCGGAGTAACATTTTATTTGTGCTTTAGTAACACTAACATCCGTAGTTTTTTTTCTTTTTTGTAGCTTAGTATTTGACTTTTGTTAACGCAAGATACTTGGAACAATTTGTGTAATATTAATTAGCTCTTTATTTTCCATAATAGATAAGCTTTTCGTGATTTACAGGGTCTCATTCGTTGTTTCGCACCGAACTACCCAAATCAATAAGACAACCCTAGGATATGTTTTATTTTTCTTTATTTATAAATAGAATTTCTAACCTGTAACACTGTGTCATGATGATAAACATTAAATGAACTTAAATTATTGTGTTATCATTATATTTGATAGTAAAACATAAGTTACTTTTTAATTATAAAGTGTTTAAAGATGTGAACTAGCATCATTTTTATGAGGGCAAATGTCATAAAAGCCTCGCATATTTTGATTAGTTGTTGAAAAATTATTATAAAATATTATTAGTCGATTAAGCCACTCAATTATGTTTTAATTATTGAAAAATCTCTTATAGCGAGTTTGTCGGCGCAGTCTCAATTTGCATAGTTTTTTGCATTTTACCGAACTAATTTAAATTATCGATAAAACTGTCATATAAATTTGTAAGATGAACGTATTCAATCAATTTTTAGCAAATAATAAGTCAAACCCATCAAATGGCCTTTTAACAATTACTAGCAGAGTACCCGCGTGATGCAGCGACGAGTACTCTGTGATTAACCGGAAAAAACAAAAAGAAAATAATCCCGATCAGGCCCGGTTCGCTCATTTTTATAGGTTTCGGTCGGGACTCTTTGGTTTGTTTTCGGACGGCTTTTATTTGCTAGCCTGGTTTGCTCATTGTATACTTTGAATATCTGGGCTTTATACATCAAGACTGCTTAATGCGGCTTGCAAGAAAGTTTTTGAATCTACACAAGAAAGGATTGCTGATTTAGGGGAAAACTAAGACAACTTCTTAAGAGAGACTACGGGGAAGAGCTACGGCTGCTACAAAAAACCATATGATTCTATCATATGATGTTCTCATCTAAGCAGAAAGAATGAGTGCAAAAGGTGAGAAAAATGTTGGGGAATAGTCCAGTATTTATAGGACAAAAAGGAGGAGCGGGGTCTATGGCCGGCCCCCTTAAATAGGGTGTCGGCCCCCTTAAAATTAAGGGGGCCGCCCATGTAATTAAGGGGGCCGCCCCTTATTCAGACGCTCCCTTTTTGTCCTATTCAGGGGAGGTGTTTACTGGACCATTTCTAGCCGTTTTAGGTCCGAAAATTTGAAATTCAAAATGTTTATTTTGAATAAAACATTTCTTTTAAATGTAAAAAATGTTTTGTGATGTTTATAAAAAGTTTACAACATTTTATAAAAGTTTCCTTTGATCATAAAATGCATCAAGCATTTGTTTATTCATACCTTGGAGTGATATAAGTTTGAAATGAATATTTACTACTAAATACTTGTTTACGTTTAATTTTACGTTGAACGTTTTTATATTTTGTGATTATCAAAACGTAAAGATGTGAAAAAATATTATTAATGTTTTTAGGCATTATATTTTATCAACAGTTTTGATTTATGTCAATGTACCTTGATTGATGTTTTTTAAATGGTTTTAAGGCCGAGAACAATACCAAAGACCGACCATGTCTGTAATTACTTAGAGTTATAAGGTGGTTAAGATTAGGTATTCATTCCCACGATCCAGCCAGAACCGGAGGGATCTACACATGGACAATCCACTAGATAGTGTATAAGTCCTTAAGCATGATATAAACAAGGAGTAAAGTGAGAATAAGGGAATAGTGCCGACTGAGATGGAGCTAGTACTGGAACAAACCTAACAAGGTATTAATCATGAAGTCTCGGTAAGCACTGAAGGGGTTGAAGAATTAAAAAGAAAAGTTAAGATAAAGGGTGAAAAGAGAGAAGCCCTCCTTATACTTAGGCCGAAACCGGGTCAATACATAAACTGTCATAAACACAAAGATGTTGTTTGGTATTGATGATAGACGTCATGGACCCAGTGATGGAATGCACAACCCTCCTCAGCCACTCAAGGTCTCTCAAAAGACTCTTGTTTCATTTCTCACGGATATTACACTCATTTCTATCGACTTTCTCACTTCGAGTTAGTAGGTATTGAAAATGTGGCAGTCTGCTCTAGCCTCCGATTACTAAAACCAAATGTGCACTATTAAGTCTAGAGCCAAAAGTGATCATCCATAAATCTCATTAGGACACTTATCCAAAATATGCTTGCTAATTCACACAATGTGAAAACAAGAAATATATTAGGAGTCCTATGCATTATCCTTGTGATTTTGCCAGAACATCAGAGTGATACCTAAAAAGTGCTCACAATGACGATGGAAATCCTTCCAGAGCCAACATCAAACAAGCTCTGCGGTAGGTGACTTGTGAGATCCTATATGGATCAAACTTGTGATACTGGATATCGATTCGGTCCAACTTATGAATTGACGGATGGATTTTGAAAAATATAAAACTGTTAGTGTGTCATAAAAAATCGTTTGCATCTTGACACACCGACTAATTTTCCTAAATAAATTTTCAATCTTATGTCCATGGGAAGCCTCACAAGGGTATCTGGACATAGGAAAGCTAAATACGAATTGACGGCTTAATCAGGAAGATAGTAACTTACCGGTTCACTCTTACCGTGTTGTCTGCTTTGAGACGTTCTGTTAATGAGAACGTCTAGTACAACTGCGATACCCTGTCAAAGAGATTCTTCGGAATTCTACCTGATCATAGGCAGTATTTATACTGATTAACGAAGAACTGTGGTTATTACAACCGTATTCGACAAAGTGACAAAGTCACTTTCGTCCATACATGTTGATTATCACTAACCCTTTCATGCAGGTAATCCCGATGGTCGCAGCTATTGGATCAAGACAAGTCAAGATTCAAAGCCACATGCTCATACTTGACCTACAAAAGTAAAGACATCATGAAAGCTCAAGTACATGTTTCAAGACTTCTGCTACTCTAATACCGTACGTCTTTCTTGAAGTGATGAAGTATTAAAGTCAAAGAATTTTAAAGAAGTTCTCGTCATTCTGATACCGAACGTCTTTCTCGAAGTGACAAAGTATTATAGTTAAAGAATTTCAAGAAAGATGTCTTATTCAAGCTTTCAAGACCAAGAAACAACAACAGTATGAGCATGTCGGTCCAAAATTCACAAGTGCACACGACGGCGACAAGATCACAAGATGATGATAAGAGATTATGCTTGGTTGATGATCTCAAAGAAGTTTAAGTTCACATACAAGTCAAGCCTATCAGAACAAGCTCAAGCCTAAAGTCAAAGATCACTACATCATGTTCACAAGATGAAGTCAAGAAAACAAGTCTGCGAGCACAAGACTAAAGACAAAGCATAGTATGCTAGGTTTAAGTTTTGTAAAATGGAGTGACCTCCCTTAGGAGGAGATTGTTAGGAATACGAAAGTATCGATCACTTTCATAAATATCGTTAGATAGCTCGTTAAGTAATATTTGGAAACTAAATAGGCTAGTTAAGGAAAAGCCCATGGACAAAGCCTATGGTCGGCCAATAGGATGTATAAATACCCTTTCCATGCTATGGAAAGAGTGTTGGTTGTTTCATTTTTCTCATATAGTTAATATAATTCTCTTTTACTTTCTCTCACTATAAGCAACCTCCCACTCTCTTTCTTTCTCTAGATTTCTTCATACTTATGTGTGTGTTTAAGGATTACTTATATTCTTCAGTATGGACTAAAAATACTTTTAATCGAATTGCCTTTAAATAGGGTGATTTACTACATGTCGAAGATCATGATGAAGGTTTCTTTCACAGTAAAAGATTCTGTATCAAAACAAAGTTAGTAGAGAATATCTTTGAGTTGTTTAAAATTATAACTCAAGGTAAAGTGTTCTGGGTTCGTGCTAAAGAAGTTTCTGGTTGGATCCTTAACAGTAGAAGATGATGAAGAAGAAAGTGATATTGATGATGAAACAAGAGATGAAGAACTACACGATAAAATGAAGGTAAGTATAAACATGCAACTGTGGAAGGAGAAAGTGATTTTGAAAAGGTCTCTGAAACTATTTTTGAGAATAAACAATCTCACGCCCACAAGAAGGACGGTTTTAACGTTGGACAAAATGATGATACTCGCTCAGCGCAAAATCAACAAAGTAATCATCGCAAACGATACAGAATGCAACCTAATTAATTATAGGTCGTATAAGTATAATGTATAAATACAACGTTGTAAGTTATAGAGTTACACCACCACCTATTAGTTTTTGTTTAATTTAAAAAGTTGAAACAATATTTAAGTTGTATTTGCCAAATAAATGTCTACGTATATGTATCCGAAAAGAAAAATATTATTGTTGTCCAACAATTGATTATCTATTAATAATACATGATTTAATATTTTGATTGATTATATAATGATATTATATAATTAGTTTAAATGTTTTATAAAATCATATTTATAAAGTTAAAAACGTATATAACTATTATATAAATGATACGACAATATTTCTTAACGTTTTTATATCCCGAACGGACTCAAAAACACTCGTAAACCATATTTTAAGTTTCTAACAGATTGTATATTTTTATAAAAATTACAGAAAATTATTTATAAAAATTAATTTGTTTTTATAATTTCTATTTATCCGAAATCTTTAAAAACTCATAACTTACTCATTTTAACTCCGTTTCGCTTGTTTTTAATATGTATGAAATCGTGATGAGATAAAATATTTAAATAAAATACTCACTATTTTTATAAAAATCTGTGTCAAAAACAGTAACCCAAAACATTTTATAAAAATAGTTTTATAACTTTAAATCTTTCAAGATCCGTTACTCATTCGTTATTGCTTCATTTTTTGAGTTTCTTATATAATTGGAATCCTCATGACATGTAATATCAACATAAAATATTTGTACATTTTTCTCAGACCTAAAACAGTAGCTATTTTTATAAAATAACTTTTATAAAAACACTTTTATATATTTAATTATCGTAATCTTGTAAATGTCATAACTTCTTCGTTATAGCTCGGTTTTTTGAGTTCTTTATATGCTTACAATCCTCATAATATATACTATTTTAATAAAATGTTTATAAAAATTGATAAAAGTTTGAACCCAAACAGTAAGCTCAAAACAGTCTCTCTATATATAAAGTGTATAAACTAGTTTTTATAAATCATTACTTGATTAATTTGTATATGTCCTCTAATTTATTTTATACCATATGTCTCACATATTTAGGGTCTTCATATTCATGTTCATAACTCTTGTCCAAGTAAAGTGTTCTCATGATAATTTATATATAACTTTTGAAATTAACTTTCAACAAATAAATTTATAAACCAAATCTATAAATTATCCAACACTTATATAAAGTGTGTTCTTGTATTTTAAACATCATTTCACCATAAATCATTATGTATTCGAATCCTAAACAAGCTCCTTATATTTTATAAATTCACAAAACAAACCCTAGGTGGTGATTAACATAATAACAAGTATATAAAATATGAAATGAATAATTTGAAGAGATTAGGGTTATGTTTAGACCTCAATGAAGATGTAGGAAGATGATACACAAATCAAACCCAAGTACTTATCCTTGAATACTTCCAAGAAAACTCTAATTTCTTATGAAAACCCTAATTTTCTTCTTGATATAAACCTTGTAAAATCAACACCCAAGTTTTCAAACCACCTTGATACACCTTAGATATTATACCTAAGAACACTTGTATACTTATAACCTTGCTAGAAATCAAGCTTTGGGAAACTTGAAATGTTGTTTGTGAGCCGTAGGGTATAGGGAGAAGAAGAGAGAAATGTGTGTTTTGATTACTTGCAAAACAAAAGAGTGTTAAGAGTTTACTTGGAGGTCTTATTTATAATGCAAGTATTTCTCCAAAACCATTAACAAAACAAGGGTTAGGAAGTGGTAATGGTACAAGGTTGTGTAAGACCTCTCCTCCTCCCTAGGAGGGGAAGGTATCTTGATTAGGCAATTTATGAAAAATTGTAATCTAGGTGCATGTGTTGGTTTATTAACTAGATCATAAGACTTTAGTGGAGAGTTTATATTTTATTAAGTGTGTGTATATATGTAAACCGGCCATGTGGTTTATAAGAGTGTAAAATGATTAAATTTTGGGTAT
This sequence comes from Tanacetum coccineum, assembly GCA_026074375.1. Classification (NCBI taxonomy): domain Eukaryota; kingdom Viridiplantae; phylum Streptophyta; class Magnoliopsida; order Asterales; family Asteraceae; genus Tanacetum; species Tanacetum coccineum. The sequence goes on along the minus strand of BQNB010075092.1, from coordinate 9,642 downwards.
TGGGTATAATAGTAGGTATTTGTTTGAGTATAGATATGTATATGTGCTTCCGTGTATGCCTAAATGCATTTTATTACAAAACGTAGACGTTTTACGTAACCAATAAAAATAAAACATGAAAAGTTATAAATATCCTCGTAATAATTATATAACATTTGCTTGGCGAAAATTTGTTTGATGTCCGTTTACGTTGAATGTTGATTGTTAGTTTACGCAATTTAACTAAACGTTGAAAATTAAAAGTAAACGCGTAAAAGTTTAAAATAATTAGTTGAATATTTATTAATGTAAAATGACGTAAAAATACGGATTGTTACAATCTTCCCATGTTAAAAGAATTTTGTCCTGAAATTCAAATTGAGTTACCTTCCAGAATGGTGTTGGTGAAGAGGTGCGGTTACTTGTTGTGGATTACTATTTTTATTCCTCCAAGAACGTGGTAACAAATTTTATTTTCTTAACATTGAGAGTCTCATTGGGACGGGTTCAAATCCTTGTATATACCAGTTAAGATTTTTCATCCTCGACATCTTCCTCTTTAATTGCCTTAACTTAAATGTTTAAGTTTCAAATTTATTGTGATGACTAAAGTTTGAATCCTAGTGGTCTTGTCCGTTCCTTTTGGCTTAAAGCGTTAGTTATAACATTCTCTTTTCCAGGGTGATAAGGGATTTTATACCTATGATGACATTACCAATACTAAGTTCTATGGCATTGTGTCAACGTTGAATGGGTGATTTAATATATTCCCTAATGGCGAGCAAATTTAATGGCGAATTGTCCTTGGGCGACTAGTGATGCGTCTTGACTTTTTGGCTTAGGATTTAGCGTAAGATGGTGTCGACTTTATATAGTTAGGTGGCGTAAGAGTCTACTTAGTTATCATGATTATTATCTTGGTTCCTCGTGATAAATACGTTTTATGGATACGCACACAAAATTTTGTTTCTCAAGAATATCAGTAGAAAATTGATTTTTGACAAAAGTTTCTAAGGTGACTACTGCTTAGCATGGCATGGTCCTTCCTGAATTATACATAGGAGATCAGGCTATATATATTTGAGGGCTAACAAGGCGATGCTCATTTTCGTCAAATAGTGCTATGTATAAAGTAGTGTCAAAATGGTTTATAGTGTGAGAAAATATTTCACAAGATAAGAAAACAAGATAGTTTATATGGGGACAACAAAATGATTTGTGAGATGACCGTACAATAATTTATAAGACAATAGCTAAATAGCTCAAGATAGTAAAATAATTTATGCGATGGAAACAAAATAGTTCCATAAGGTAAAAATAAGATGTTAGTTTATTTTACGATAGTAAAATAATTTGTCAACGATAGTAAAATGGTTTATCATGTGATAGTAAAATGTTTTATAAAGTTATAATGCTTCAGAGAGTGGTTTGTATGAATAAATGGAAAATTAACGAAATTTTCATGACTCATTAATTTGATAGATAATTTAAAATCATCCACACAGTACAACGAACATGTAAAAGGAAGTATAACATGAATTCCTTAAAGGAAATAGAGTCTATGATGGTTCCAACTTAGGTTTCACTAGGTAAGACGGGTCACAAGATGACGTAGGTGTTTCAACAGTATGAGGCGGGTGTTTAATTCGAAGTTGCATGATAAGGTAACTAGTGGGATAGGCGGACTGTGATAAGTTTCAATGTTATGTAAAACGGTATTATGCAAAGTCGTGAAAGAGTTTTAAAGACCATCGTGTCATTCACAATGTCTTGAGAAAGTCATAGTATTTATATAAATAACTCTTATATACATAAATGTAAAATATCTGCAAGAGAAGGTAAGTATATATATATATATATATATATATGTAAGTCACTTAAGCAAGTAAGCAAGTAGTGTGTATGCACATGAAAAAGTTTGATGTGATGCAATGTTTGTGAAAACGGTTATAGTCTAGGTAAAATATGTAACCTAGTTCTCTATAACCTCGACTCTGAATACCAATCTGTAACACTCTCAAAATTGGGTCGCAGCGGAATAATGTCCGACAATTGATCATTTGTTAATAATACTTGATTTAATATTTTTATTGATTATATAATGATGTTATATAATTAGTTTAATTGTTTTATAAAATAATATTTATAAAGTTAAAAACATACATAAATGTTATATAAATGATACGACAATATTTCTTAACGTTTTTATAGCCCAAACGGACTCGAAAACACTTGTAAACCATATTTTTAGTTTTTATCAGAATGTTATATTTTTATAAAAATTACAGAAAATTATTTATAAAAATTAATTAGTTTTTGTATTTCTATTTATCCGAAATCTTTGAAAACTCGTAACTTGCTCATTTTAACTTCGTTTCGCGTGTTCTTTATATGTATGAAATCGTGACGAGATAATCTATTCAAATAAAATGTTATGTGTTTATAAAAGTCTGAGTTGGAACAGTAAATTCAAAATGTTTATAAAATTACTTTTATAACTTTAAATCTTTCAAAACTCGTGACTCATTCGTTTTAATTCTATTTTTCGAGTTTCTTATATGCTTGGAATCCTCATAACATGCACTATCATCATAAAATATTTGTACATTTTCTCAGATCTGAAACAATAGCTAATTTTATAAAAACACTTTTATATATTTAATTATCGTAATCTTGTAAATGTCATAACTTCTTCGTTATAGCTTAGTTTTTCGAGTTCTTTATATGCTTACAATCCTTATAATATGTACTATTTTAATAAAATGTTTCCAAAATTTATAAAAGTTCAAATCCAAATAGTAAGCTCAAAATAGTCCCTATATATAAAGTGTATAAACTAGTTTTTATAAATCTTTACTTGATTAATTTATACAAGTCCTCTAATTTACTTTATACCTGTTAGCCTTACTTTTTAGTAAAGCTGGCGTCTTACACGTGAATTGGACTAGCTATAGATCATATGCTATACGCAGGGACTACTATTGTAATAATAGGATAGATAGCTTTAGTATAGGCTATAAATACCCCCATGTCTCTCCATGGGGGGTGTGGATGTTCATTCTTATTTTTCCTTTTTTTCTAATCTAATAAACTCTTTGTTTATCTCACCCTCTCTACTTTCTCTCACTAGAAACAATGGTTCATCTATTGTTCTTTGATCAATCTCGTCCCCCCGAAAAGGTGGTTTTGTACCACGCTACATGTGGTATTAGAGCCAGGTTGTGTCTTGTATTGTGTGTTGTGTTCGTGCGCTGTTTCAGCTTATATATAGCTTATTTAAGCTTATTTTTGTGGGCTTATTTCTGAAAAAAGCCACGAATTTGTTTTTTTGTGTTGTTGCAAGAAACTGTTTTATAACAGTTTTTTTTACCTTTTATGAGTTTTTTGTTCCATTTGTTTTCCTTAACTCATTTAAAAAGCAGATCTAATCGTTGTATTTTTCACAGCTTATTTCAAGTTTTTATAAGCTTATTTGAGGTCTGAGTAGATTCTGGACTGTTAAGGCTTTTTTTGCTGCTTATTAGTGACCATTGTTTTTGTGCTAAAAAGTCTGATTCAAGCTTATTTTCATGGCCTTTTGTGTGTCCAAGTGCTTATTTACAAAGCTTAGTTTTAAGCTTTTATTCTTACCAGCGGTTTGATATACAAACTGTTTTGTTTTGTTTTTGCAAAAAGACAAGAAAAAGTACAACAGTTGACAGTGACACTTGGTCAAAGACAGCGACTTGCTACCCAAACCGAGTCAACTCGGTCATTACCGAGTTGACCCGGGTCAACTCAACTGAGTTGGTCATTGCCGAGTCTAAAGTCAAAAGAACAAAAAAGAAATGTAGAAGAAAGACAGAAAGACTCGAATCTAAACCTAATAAAAAAACACCAACAACGATCCACAACTGCCACAATTACAAATCCACATCTCTATATAAACCTCACCATCACAAATTCTAACAAATCCAATTCTAAACCTAATCCCATCAGCACAATTATCTCTCCACTTCTACACATCTAATCTATCTCATCTCACCACTCATCAAGACTCGAACGAAAACAAAAAACAAAGATATCAGATTCATTGTTTCGTGTGTTTCAATTAAATCAAGATCCTCCTCAGATCATGAACACGAAATTGAAATCATCATTGATCTATGAGAAGTATAAACTTCTTTCTTTTATCCGAAATATAAAGAAAGAACGAAAACAATTATGTTTAATTCTTTCTTTCATTCATTCATTAACAAATCAAATAAACAATATAAAAGACCTACCCGAGACCTCAATTTAGAGATCTTGAAGATCACTCTCTTTTGTTTTAGCGTTCGATTCATATAAAAAAGGGGGAATCAAAGGCTAATCCAATATCCATCGTCCATATAATCTTATCCATCTCCTTTAATCACATCTAAGACTTGAAACAATTAAATAAATGATAATGATCTAGGATAGATTAAGTTGTTCAATTAACTGCCAAGACCCTAAAAGATCAAGAACACGCAAGTATAAAATCATCATTGATCTATCAAAAGATGATAATATAAGAGTTGTACACTATCTCTTCGTCACATTCCATCACACAACCAACAAATCCATCAACTAATACCTATATCCAAAAAAATTCCCGTTCCATATTATCTTATCCAGCTCCTACAATACAACTAGAACTTGAAACAAATTAAATAAATGATAATGATCTAAGATTAGATTCAATTGTGCAATAACTGCCATGAACGCCTAAAAGAACAAGAACACGACAATAAAAGAAAAAAAGAAAAAACATCATATGACTATCAGAAGATGATTATGGAAGAGCTGCGACTATGAGATAGAAAATAATATTGACTTTGGGATGTGATAAGGTAAGTACCTCAGATATGAAGTGTGACTGCACATGTTTGTGTGTATTGAGCAATTAAGGTTACTGACTTTTATATGCAAGTAATTAGGGTTAGTTGGATTTGGGCCTCATTGCTTTATTCATTAAACATTGTTGGGCCTGATATTTAAGATTAGTTCCGGGTATAATTTATAGAAAATAATGGACCGAATATTGGAGTTTAGTGGTAGGCCGGGTTTTTACAAAAGGTTGGATAGGCCAGAATTGATGATAAGAATTTAGGCCGAGTAATGCTCTCAAAGTAGGACGCTTGTTTTGTGTTATTGTTGTTGATTCTTCAGATAATTGGTTTCAGGCCCATGTTTTATATTGGACTATTAAGCATGTACTTAAGTTTAATGGATTCGAGCCGGGTATTAAACATTCCATTGTTGGGTAAAGTATACAAGACCGGGTTTATTACTTGGACGGGCCATTATTATGGTAAAATTTCTTAAGCCGATATCTGTTAACACACATCAAAAATCACGAACAACAACACAACAAACACAATACATTACACTAAAAACGATCCTTATCAAAATTCACCTTCATTCATAATGGCTAGTATTGAACTTTAATGACTACGGGGTTATAGTACGATGTTACTTATTTGGGATTGAAGTAGACTTTCACAGGGAGTGTACTTATTTCGTCTTCGGTTCTTTCTTTCTCCACAACGAAGATGACTTGTGTTAGTGATGAAGACTTGGATATCTAGTTGCTTTTGTGATTCTTTCTACCTATACCCACAAAGTAGCTATCACTTTAAGGAGTTACATTGTAGTACTCAGTGTCTCACGTAGTTGAGGAGATTTCAACTGGTGATGTATTTTTTGTATACTTTTGGGTGAGTATATGGTACTCAGAGATTTGCCTCTGCACCGTTCATTCGTCACACGGATAATACAAGATCAAGTCACAAGTGAAGGATTATGCTTCAACCAGTAGTCATCAGTATTAGCCGACATAATAGATAAGGAGATTTAGTTCGGGTGGATCAAGGGAGAATTGTTAAAGAGAGTACGATTCGACATCTTCTCACAGAATATTGCCTATGCAATCACGGGTTATGAAGCTAAGTAAGCAGTTCCAGTTGATATACGATGTACACATGAGTAGGATGATTCCTCAGTTAGTCATCATCCTGGAGGGAGAAATGTGAACATCCGGTACTTAGTTCATTTTTATGTTACCGTTTCGACTACATAGCGAGATAAATTGCTTTCACTCGGGACTTAATTGACTTTGGTAAAACAATTTAAATGGGTACATTTGGGACTTAATTGACTTTGATGTTACCGTTTAGACTACATAGAGGGATAAATTGCTTACACTCGGGACTTAGTTGACTTTGGTGTAGCAAGTCTTACCATGTCTTTCCGGGAGGGAGAAAAGTGCATTTACGGGTCTTAATTGATTTTGGTGCTACGTTTTCGACTTCGGAAAAGGGATAAAGTGTGTACTTTGGTATAAGATGTACACATGAGTATGATGATAGCAAGTCATACCATGTCTTTCCGGGAACTTCAAAAAGGGATAAAGTGTGTACTTCGGGACTGGAATGCTACCTATGTAAGATGATGTTGATGATATCATCCCTCCCACAGTGTATCCTAAATGAGAAATGAGGTCCTTAAGAAGACTTCTGCATTGATTCTTAATCAGTCTCAAGGGTGTCTGTTTGGGAAGGAGCTAAAGAAAAAAGAGCCTACTAGTTAAGAGGGAGTTAAAACTCAACTAGATTCTACAAGCTGAAGAAATAAAGCTGAGCATTCAAGTAGATCAAGGTCATTGAAGACAATCTCAAGGAATGCTGGACTTCATTCTTATCATTTTACTTTATTTTTGCTTGTAAGAAACATTGTAACCAATTCACGTGTGACACCATCTTGGAGGGAGATTGTTAGCCTCACTTTTTAGTGAAGCTGGCGTCTTACACGTGAATTGGACTAGCTATAGATCATATGATATACACAGGGACTACTAATGTAATAATGGGATAGATAGCTTTAGTATAGGCTATAAATACCCCTATGTCTCTACATGGGGGGTGTGGATGTTCATTCTTATTTTTCCTTCTTTTCTAATCTAATAAACTCTTAGTTCATCTCACCCTCTCTACTTTCTCTCAATAGAAACAATGGTTCGTCTATTGTTCTTTGATCAATCCTGTCCCCTCGAAAAGGTGGTTTTGTACCACGCTACAATACCACATGTCTCACATATTTAGGGTCCTCATATTCATGTCCATAACTCTTGTCCAAGTGAAGTGTTCTCATGATAATTTATATATAACTTTTGTAATTAACTTTCAACAAATAAATTTATAAACTAAACATATAAATTATCCAACACTTATATAAAGTGTATTCTTGCATTTTAAACATCATTTCACCATGATAATAATTAAGTTCGAATCTTACACATGCTTGCTTTATTTTATAAACCATAAAAACAAACCCTAGGTGGTGATTAACATAATAACAAATATATAAAATATGTAAATGAAGAATTAGAAAGTTTAAGGTTTAAGTAGACCTTAGATGAGTGTAGGAAGATGAAAAACACAAGATCAAACCCCAATTAACAAACCCAAATTCGAAACCCTAGCTATGAAAACTCTAGTTTTCTTCTTGATTAAACCCTTGTTTAATTTACCAACCAAGCTTCCAATACACCTTGAATCACCTTAGATATAACTACTAACAGTACTTGAACACTTGTATCTTTGTAAAATCAAAAACTATGGAATTATTTGAGTGAGCTAAATGAGCCGTGAGTTTTGCTAGAGTGGGAGAGGATTTTTGCTTTGTTTACTTGTAAATGGAGAGAGTGCATGTGTATTAGACTTAGGACTTCCTTATATAGTCAAGTGGTATAACAAATCAACCTTTAACAAAACCATGAACTAAGGGTGGTTTGAGTACAATTTAAAAGAGTTTGTAAGGTGCTCTCCTTCTCCCTAGGAGGAGGGATTGGCTATAAAGAGGGGTGGGTAAGAGTGATGTGCCAATTTCTAGTAAAATAGGTTTAGGGTACTTTTAAGTTTGATATTAATTAGAAAATGATATACTAGTGGGATTTATGATTTATTTGTGTTCCATCCTTTGCATATCCGGCCATAAGACTTATTTAAATAGGAAAATAATTTAATTTTTGGGTATTGGGTATAATGGTGGGTATTTGTTTGAGTATAGATAGGTATTGGTGCTTTCGGGTATTCCTAAATGTATTTTATTACGAAGCGTAGACGTTTTACGTAACCAATAAAGATAAAACATGAAAAGTTATAAATTATCCTCGTAATAATTATATAACACTTGCTTGACGTAAACTTTTACTTGTTTGATGCCCGTTTACGTTGAATGTTGATTTTTAGTTTACGCGATTTAACTAAACGGTTAAAATTAAAAGTACCCGCGTAAAAGTTTAAAATAAATAGTTGAGTATTTATTGACGTAAAATGACGTGAAAATGCGGATTGTTACAAAAACCTTTACAAAATACCATGTTTTCCTTTACAAAATACTATGTTTTCAAAAATTTAATTTTTCATCGAATGTGGTAAGATGTAGAGTCTCTAAGTACATATCCGTGCGGCTTCCCTCCGAGAAATATACCTGAAAACCTGAGATAAACATGCGAAAATGTCAACAAATAATGTCGAGTGAATTCATAGGTTTATCAGTAAAAATATGGACCACAAGATTTAAGTAGTGTAGACAAGAGAAACGAATTCACCAAGTCTAAAAGAAATATGTATTATTGCTCTAAGCTCATGACACCGAACCTTAGCAATATGCAAACCCCAATCAGGTTTGTGCCCAATCAAAAAGTAAGATGTTCTGCCCAACACCCAAGTGTTATTATTTCAAATGTTAAATGCGTCCGTTGGTTGGTATTAGTTGTTGCGTACCCGGACGGGGATTGTTAGTCCCAATAGATCTATTCAAAAAACTCATGTTTACTACAATAGCAATTAACGGCTCATGATAAAGGGGACTTAATTGGCAGTCAGTACTTAGGCAATAATAATCAGGAAATTGCATACAGTTTCAAAATTACTTGTGTCCAATATGTAAATCAATCCTGTAATCTCACCACATAGAATTTGTAAAACAAGTAAGTAGAAAAGGGGGCTATGAACTCACCGTAAGTACACGAGAATAAGATGTCAACGACAGCGAGAGTGAAGATGAGAACTTCTAACCGCGGCCTAGAATAATGGTGCGCAATTAGAAAAAGAAATATATAATAAAATGACACATAAGTCAAATATAGAAACAATAGTAAAGTAGAATCTATATGTGTGTATCCTAAGTTATTTAGTATAAACGAGCCTTTAAGAAAGTATATTATTCGCTTTTAAGTTAAGCCTCTTTTCTGAAAAATTTCTATTTTTGGAAAGTTTATATTTTAGGAAAGTTTTCATTTCTGAAAAGTTTAGAAATTCACGACGTTAATATCGTCACGTAATAATATTTGTATTCCAATAATACCAACGCACCCAAAGTTTTAATCACACATTCTACTTTAAGTGTTAAGTAGCATCTACCTATTATATAAAAGAAGCTTTATGAGAACTCATCTTCAAGCATAAATTATAAAAAAATGACACCTGTCCCATAAGAAATAATCAACGACTCATCTTAAATATCACCTTGCAACATTTAATTCTGTGGAAAACTAGAAGGGGAGTTGAATAATTTACCGCTTTTTAACTTAAGGTTTTAAAGTGTTTATAAAAATTCTAGATTCGAATTTATGTGAATTCAATACTTGCACAATAT
>BQNB010075091.1:0-31581 GCA_026074375.1 Tanacetum coccineum | reverse complement strand
GCAGTTTTTGTCTGTTTTTGGTCATTTAAGCTCGTTTTTAGAGGTAAAAGATATGTGTAATTAAGCACTTATCAAGAACTTAGCAAGATGATCTTCTGGTAGGGCCATAAGCAAGGTGGTCCTTGCTTTTCTCTCTCTTTCTCTGGCTACAATCTCTTCTGCAGTCCTTGGAGGCAGAACCTTGATTTGACCTTGTGTATCTGTGGTGATTGAAACAGGACCATTCCCATTTTGTATAACTTCCCAGATTGGATAGTCTGTATGAGCAAAATAATGTTCCATTTTCATGGCCCATATATCGTATTCTCCCTTTTTGAGAATGGGAAATTTGATGGTTAAGACAGTATGAGGAGTTTGTTGTGTTGGTGTTTGTGATGATGATGGTGGTGGTGGTGGTGGTGGAATTTCATCTTGTGAACCAGACATGATTTGTTTTGTACGATAGAGATTTATAACTGGTTTTTGTTCTTCTTACTCAGAGTTTCTCACAGGCTCTGATACCACTTATTAGTCATAAACTAAACAGATCTTTGCAGCCTGCTAAGGGTGATAGCCAACTTGTATAAATACAGATTTCCTATAGAGAAAACACTGACTATAAACACTTATTGTATATGCGGAATCTACACAATAGTATTAAGAAGAACAATGAAAATCTAAACTTTGATTTCTATTAATCTGTTAAATTGATTACAGATTACTAACTATGAGATATGATTGTATGAGATGTATATTGAACTTATATCTCTAACTATGCCGTGAGAGTTTCTTTTATAGACCAAGGATAAACCCTAACAGACTTACAAAATGCATAAAAGATAATACATATCTTTTCCTATAATATCTCATACATATCTCTTAAACGGTACTAACTATTTTCTACTAACGGTACTAACTAACTGATCAGTACTTAACACTTTGTACTGTCAGTACTAACTATAACTATCGGTACTAACTATCATCACTAACGGTACTAAGTTAGGAAAACATAATTCCCAACAGGTTATCTTGTTCAGCTACTATAATCTTTTGAGGTGAGTTCTCGTAGCCCCACTTTTTAACTCTTTTCCGTTAGGGGAAAATGATACTCAAATATGTTTTGAACTTGTTTTCATTACTATGCAAAACTTTTTATCTTTTGGACAATGCTATGTGTCTTTGACTGCTATGTGAATGACATGAGTTTTGGTTGAACTTACTGTGTGGATCTTATCTGGTGATCTTGTAAATCTTGTGAACTTGTGGATCTTCCGCCCTATGTATAGCTCAAGCTGGTAGGCTTTATGTGTGAGTAAACTAAGTGTTTGGATCTATGATAGCAAGAAGTTGCTATGTTGGTATCTATGTATGTTGTGAATCTATGGATCTATGATAGCAAGGAGTTGCTATGTTGGTATCTAATCTATTGCATGTATCCACTGTCATATTGCAGATTTGTCTACTTTTTGAAACTATGGCACATCAACTGGGTTGTTATCAAACATACGAGCTCACCAACTTCATGTTGACCTTTTCGAGTATCATTTTCAGGTGTGTTTTTAACCAAGGTAAATCGGGAGTAATGGGAACTAAAGACGTACACTCATGGGGTGTTTATCTAGAGACTTGTGTCTTTCAGATCTAAAATTTAAACTGGTGAACTATTGTAAATCTAAATCTTTGTAAACCTTGTATGGTATGATCTTGTATCTTGAGCTATGTAAATTATTATGTCGCATTCCCGTGTTTCCGCTTTAGCAGTGTGTGACAAATACATGCAAAATCAAAAACCTTTAAGTTACTAAAATAAGTAACCTCTACGCGAATCATACACTACACGTCGACCAATACCACCCGAATGCTAGTTTCATGAACCAACGCTCAAGAATACATCAAGTAATAAAAAAAACCAAAAACCCTAAAGGTTGTTTGTTTGGTTCGATTACAAAGAGAAGAGAAGAAGGGAATGGGGATCAATAATGAGGTCTAAGGATCCTCTATATATAGTGTTAGGATTAGGGTTGCATATCTTTGGAAAAAAGCTACCTAATCTTGACACTTTTGGTTCCTCTTCTTTCCTTCTCCCTAACCGGCCCCATAGGTTACCCAACACACCCTTGGTGTTGACTTTTTGTCTTTCTTAATTATTTATGATAATTACTTTTAATTACCCATTAATTAAAAAGTCTTATAGTTAATTATTCGTAACCGAACTAATTAACGACCGTTAGCATTCTATCGTTGAAATATTAATATACATAATAAATATACATTTATATTATTATATACATTAATCGAGTATTAATACATATATAATAAATATACACTTATATTATTATATATATACCAATAGAGTGATATCTAAGTGTATTAACGTGTGTGACCCCGTAATCTCACGTATTCCTAGCCGTATAAATATCCGTATGACATGAGCACAAACCAACAGAAACCGCCTTCAAGTTAGGGAAAACCCTAAAGCATACGCGTGATCAAAGTCGAACAACATGACAAATCGAGACAATTTCGCATTGTGGTCGACACTTAGGTCGAAACGTTATATGCTAACAGATTATAGACCCATATAACTTTTACAAATGTTTTTGTCTTACACACTTATTTTTATACGTGACTTATGCTTTTTATTCTTATATGGCTTTAATATTATCTGTCGTCAACTTATCATTGTGTCCACCATACCCTCACTAATACATAATTTTATACACACAATGTTGTCGGAGGTCTTTCTAAAATGTGTTGTTGAAATAAGTTGTCAATAATCTGTGGAGTCAATGTGCGCTTATTTCCCTTTGCTTATTACGTGTTTAGTTTCTTTTGGTTCTCAAGTTTTAGTCTTCTCGTTTTGAAGGACCTCGTATGCAAATAAAAGTTTCAGCTATATTTGTTTTCTTCTCAAGTTGGAGGGGCTATTGTCAAAATCATAAGGCTATATCTATCCTCCTCTCCTGTAACACCCCCAAACTACGATACGCAGCGGAATACAGCGATTGGGGTGCTACTTCGTAATACGTGCTCACGAGTCCCAGTAAACGTTCAAAGATACGTTTACAAAACACAATTTCATTTATTAGAAAAATTCCAAGTTACATAGGTCCCAATACCAACGTATAAATTTATTTCTAAAAGTCATAACACGACTTTGTTTCTAAAACATTATATTAGTTCATAACACTATTTCATCGAGACACCGTCCTTGATATCCGCGTTCCGTCCCGTCCAGCCATCAACAGCAACTAACCTGAGATACATGCTTAAAAACGTCAACAAAACGTTGAGTGAATTCAAAGAGTTTACAAATAACAGTTAGAACGCATATTTGGTTCAACAAAACATATAACATTGCTCGTAAGACAAGTTATATATAAATAATGAATTCCAACTAAATGAGCCCGTGTACCGAAACTTAGCACATTCATCCCGTAGGATGAAATATTGTCCGAGAAGTATGTCACTTCTCCTAATACTAACTACAAAATGTCCGTTCAGGGTGCTCACCAATGGATTCAAACCCCGGACAGGGTTGTCAAACCCAATAGATCTATTTAATGCATTAGCGTTCACCTACAACTAGGCAACTAACGGTCACACAGTAAAAGGCATATACTCAATAGTGAATGGAATCATATTTAGTATCAAAACATATTGTGTTCTCATTTTCACAAAACAACAAGTATCCCCCTCGCGGGTTTAAAAATATTTAAACATTCAAAAGCGAGGCTATGAACTCACCTAGATCGAAGCCGAAGATTAAATAACCGAAACAATCACGAACTATTCGACGACGAGCTCAACCGCGACCTATAATTTATGTCGTTCAATTATTACATCGTAAGATACGATCGGATAGTGCGCGCATCACAACTATCAAAATAGTATAAATATACATACACATGTGATGAGAAATCCACTTGCGCGTCCTAAATCCTAAACCTCACGTAATTGAGTTACGATTATTCCTTTATTTGTATTATACATCGCTTAATCAAAAACTTTCTATTTTAGGAAACTTTCTATTCTTAGAAAGTTACTATTTTCGGAAAATTGCCATTTTTAGTAAGTCTCGTCTTCTGATTATATTTATAATAATATTTAGTTATCTCGTCGAACCTTCGACATTCAATTTGATTATCATTTACTCGTGTCGGTCTTATATCCGAATATTCCAAAAGTTACCATATTTAGAATCTATTTCGTTCATAACAATTGTTGAGTCTAAAATATTATACTCGTAATAATAATAATAGCGTTTATTATTTTTATAGCGTCCGACAAGTTTAGTATTAACCCGTTGACTTTCAAAAGTCAACGTTAGACTTTGTTTGACTTTGATTTTTTATACATATTTATAATTAAATCTGGCCCGCTCCAAACGACCCGTTATAGCACATTTTCACGACTCGTACTTAAAAAAGATTTTATGTAAAACGACATTCCGGACAACTTTTTAGTTTTAGCCGAGACCCGAAACTCGACAGAAAATGACCAAAATGCCCCTGCAAGTTTCTGCAGGAACTAAGACATTTTTAATAAAAACGCAGATTTAGACCTTGGGTTTTGACCCGTTATTACTCGATTTTAAAACTAGCGAGCTTCGCGGCAAAGTAACACATCATTCCGAGAAACTTTCGTGTTTCGCCGGAAGGCCGAAACGGACTCGAAAGTGCTCAAAACGAGCGTTTAATTTCCTGTCAGCAACTACTAGAATATTTCCACTAAAAATATATCTCGTTTTAGCTCTAGTTTCTTCGTTATTAGGAGTTAGAAGCTCCATTTTATGTAAAAACGATCATCTAAAAAAGCTTTATCATATTTTTCAATCCAAAATCAGATTTCATAACATCTCGACCCTCGTTTTCCGTGCCAAAGTTTCTGCACAAAGTATACCTATTTCCAAACGCGCCAAAACTCATTTTTGACCCAAAATCTCACTCAAGGCGCATCTAAAATGGCCTATAATTCATATTTAACTCGCTCAATCATTTTATAACATCAACTATCTAGACGACGCAAGATCTTATCGATTTCATCACATGCATAAATCGAAATCATTCGAATAACGAAAATGAACAAAACAAAAATAAAGAGAGTGCTTACAATGCTATAACAAGCAAGATCGGACTCGATAAATGGTCGCACTTGTCCCTTTGTTCCTTTTGTCGTGACTTCGAACCCAAAACCAACCCGAAACCAAACCAAATCAAACCCAAATCAATCCAAACTAAACTTATTTATTATTCAAACAATGACACACACTTTGTGTGTCTTCCCTTTTGTTCGAACCCACCACCGAACCTAAACCACAACCCTTTTCAATCCAAACTCCACTAAATCCTTTAACATCCACACCCACTAACACTATTTTAATTTAAATCAATCAAAACACCATTATTTATTCAAAAACATCACATGCATAAACCTTAATGCATGTTGTATATTACACCATGGATGACCTTCACTTGACCATCTAAACAATATAGGATGGTTAGAAAATGAAAAACACCAAAGGATGTTGGTGTTGGGTTTCGTTCGAACCAAAAAGGAAGGAAAGAAGACAAGAAATCAAGTCTTGCTTGTTCTAGGTTAATCTCATATCATTTTTTAGTAAGGTTTTATAGAGCTTATAGGATCAAAATGAAATAATTTTTTTTTTCTTTGGTGTTGGGTGTGTTCACCGGTTCGGTTTCAAGAGCACAAGAGGAGGAAGAAACTTTTAGAACTATGAGCTATGTGTTTTGTGAGAGTGTTTATAACCCAACGTTGGAAGCATATTAGTAATCATTGTATTGAAAGTTGAAGCAATTGAGTGTGTATGTGCTCTAGGCGACGGTTAGGGGCTAGGATGCGTGTATAATATTTTTTTAATTTTTTTTTTGAAATTTTAATTACCTATAATATATTTGTTAACATTTAACTAAAAGTGAGCTTGACACAAATTAAATAAAATGTGAACCTTAAACGCGAGTTTTGGTCAAAGTCAAGGAACAAAGATGACAAGGTTCGAGAATAATAATTTACGGTCAATAAAATAATAACGAGACGCGTCGTAGATTTTTATAATGCTTAAAACGATTAACGAACGCGCGGTCAAACGTTGACTCGCGAAACGTACAAAAATAGAAATTTCAAATTTTCGTTCGTAATAAAATACAAAAATAATT
Source organism: Tanacetum coccineum (assembly GCA_026074375.1). Classification (NCBI taxonomy): domain Eukaryota; kingdom Viridiplantae; phylum Streptophyta; class Magnoliopsida; order Asterales; family Asteraceae; genus Tanacetum; species Tanacetum coccineum. The sequence goes on along the minus strand of BQNB010075091.1, from coordinate 25,426 downwards.
ATTTACGACAATTTTTTTTAAATGTCGATGTTCGTTCACACGAATTTATAGAATAATAATTATGTCGTCGAATTCGCGATCGTCACACGCGTCGTGATTATCGGGTTGTTACATTCCACCCACCTTAAGGGAGCGCCGTCCCGGTGCTCGTCCCTTCTTACTCGTCTTAGTTTCTCTTACGATGAGACGGCTTCCTCACGATCGTTCGGTCTCTAGTGTTCGAACGTAAAAATCACTCGATATAATCTCGTTTTGACTATTCCGGATGGAAAGTCAACAAAACAAATGATAATTCATATGAATAAAAATCAAAAATACAGTTACAACTGCTCTTATTATAAGAGACAAAATACGTCGCTAAACATATCCGAGAAAACATAAATCGCGTTGTTTTTAAACTAAAGACTTTAAACAAAAGATTAACCCAAATCTTGGTTTGGTGATCATTTCAACAAAACAAAACGCACACCGCTATACAAAACTAAATATACGTTGCTAACTAAAATCAAAACATACATTAATAATCAATATCGATGTATATATATACGTCATTATCCGAAACCAAAATACTCATCAATATCCAAAATCCAAAATACACATGTCGCCCTTCCGGTCTCATTTAATAATGCCCTACCGGTTGCGAAAAATATTCCGGAGTACATACGACCTCATCAAACGCATTATAGCACTAACATATAAAATCACATATTCAATTAAGCACATATTCGCCTATTAGTCATTTTTAGAATGACCCTTTATTTCTACCTAGCTTATAATCACGCTTTGCAATAGTCATGCCTGCTTTCTATAAGTTTTAGCAAAAATATTTATGCTTACTTATAAGGAAGCCTCAGCAATGGCCATACTTATTACGCGGGTTCATACCCAACCGATTAGATTCCTCATTATACCTGGCTTTCCGGATGGTCAGGCCTCTTGGTAATGATCTCGACTAATTCACGGTTAGGTTTTAGCCAACCATAGTCATGCTCATGGGTTAACAAGCCACAACCGACAATGGTCTACCAGGCTTACGTACCTCTCAAGTCAACCTTCATCTACCTTTGGGTAAGTATAACCATCCACTCACGTCCTAAGCCGTATCACGGCATAACAAAAGCGACCTATACGCTTGCTACCATTCAAGAGCATATAGCACATAAGACACATAGAGCACATAATTCGGCGGCGATAATTCCGCTAGAAAACACATATTGTCGAAAGACAAATTGAAAACAATCAAGAAAACAATTGAGCATCATAGGCTCGTTGCTCGTCCGACGAAAAATAAAATAAAAATTCCAACGTTTATGCACCGCGACTAACATAGTCGACTCGGTCCTAACACATTGCATCAAATCCTAGATGACTCAACTAATCAAGTCGAGATAACTTATACACATTCCTATTTTAATACGATTCGGCTTAAGACGTTAGCTACTTCGATCGTTCCTCCAGGATGGAAACGAATGTCACCATTCGGCTAGAGTCTCCAATCTTTTCGCTCCTTCGTACGCACACAAAGTCGTGACGTCAAGGAGTAAGGATCACTAACCTTAAGTCGGGTGTCGCTTAGTGCCTTATTCTAATCTTTGACGACATCAGGTATACTTACAACTATACTACCACTACATTCCATTTCGGGGAAAGAAGTCTTCTTCACGGCCATTAGTTGATACATCAAAGGCAACATACATCCAATGCGGGAGAAGTCTTCTCCATTTCTCACTTTCAACCTCGAGACTAACCATCTTAGCTTCCACCCACCTTATGAATCTTTACATCTTCAAGAAGATCCTTTCTCAGTGTCGGTATCAGGTATACACCCTTGGTAGCTCAATTCTACCATTGCTCACTGGCACACCGACTATACTTGGTCTTGACACGTCTTCATAACAATCGCCGATCTCCATTACCATGAACTAGACTTCACTCCTTTCTAGACACACTTGTTCCGAACAATACCGTAGGTATTTCCTCTTCGGGACGACTCGGTCATAATGACTCGCATGAGACTCTCTCCATGCAGTCAATAGGAGTAGGGTTACTTGCATAAGAATCCATAGCAGGGTAAAAATATTTTCTCCTTCCGAAAGTTTGACCCAAACATATATCTCAATTATTAAGCGTTATAATGGTGACGATTTACCCGACATAGCGTGGTTCTTCCTAAATTATGCATAGTTGATCAAGTTATGCATAATTGAGGACCAAACGACATCATGTCCCTCCTCGTCAAAATGTTTCTTTCTCATACGCTACACGCATAAGTTATTTAAAAAAATGTTCAAAGAGCAAAAATTTTATGATTTCAAAAGAAAGAAAAGAAGATAGCACCATCTCATATTCTTATCATTTAAAAGGAAGTATATATAAGGTTTATTTGACACCATATGGTCAGTTTATGAAATTTGAAAACACATTTTTCCATTATCTACACAAACAGTTTATACAACACAGTCAATATGATTCGCACAATGACATTTGTTCAACACACAAATTCGTAATTGCAATTCACAGTTTTAAAATCATCAATTCACAAAACATCATTGAATACAGTTTGGTCAACGGTCATAACAAGTTTCAAAAATAATACCCATTCATGGACAATGCAAGCAAGTATCATACGCGTGCGAAGGATCCACCAACCGGAATCATTCCACACTCGTGGTTAAGTCAATCTAGTAACAGGGCCACTCAAAACGTCAACATCCACAATCACACAAAACTAATAATCAAGGATTATCATAATCTCATAACCATAATAATAATAACAATGTTGGGGGTAGTACATGTATAACCAAAAAATCCCCCAAAAGTTACAATCTCCGGTTCCAAGACCGATACATCCCATCATGATGATTCTAAGTTTCTATTATAGAAATTCTAACATATCCGAATGGCTGCGATGTTTACAAAAATAAAATACACCCGGCAACATGACCTTACTAACTGGCACTAGCAGTTTAGTGGCTATACAAATGGTCATAATCAAATCCAAAATCAAAAATAAACTACTAACAGGACTACTAAGGTCCTGGGGGTCTTCTCTTCAGCTCTGCAAGTCGCCTATCCATCCCTAAAATACACTGCATCAGTGTGCTCTCCCGGCTGCTCATCTCAGTAACTGTCGTCTGCAGTTGCTGGATCTGGGTCTCTCTCTGTTGCACTGCTGCCTGCAAGGCCTGCACCTGCTGAGTCAATCCAATAATCACCTCATCTCTCTGGGTCGCAGTCTGCTGACCCTGCTCCACCTGAGCACCAATCTGCTTAAATCTATCTGCAACATGAACCATTTGGGACGCCATCACATGCACCTATCCTTCAATAGAAAAAACCCTTGGGCCGATCTCCCTAATAGTAACACCAGCTGCTACCTCAACATCACTCACCTGGATCACCTTCTTCACAAGTTGTCTGTGTCCGTACTCAGGTCACCCAAGCGGGTACTCAAGTCCTCGATCACTGATGGAGGTATAGGAAGTCCAGGCGCTGGGAGGGGAAAAGATTATCCCTTAGCGGCCGCAGTGGATGGACCTCCAACCTCGTAGACGCTCGGTGGCTGCACCGCTGGCATCAGAGGTGGTGTGGTGAGAGCCATCAGCCACTCCTCGTTCACCTCCTAAACCTCCTCCTCATCAAATCCCTCGGAGGCATCATCCTCAAAATCCTCATCGCCAAACAGCATGGCAATGTCCTTATCCATATCAACCACTAGGGCGATCATCTGTTCCTCCGCCTCGACTATCGGCTCAGCAATCTCATCCACTATTGGGCCAACCATCGGCTCGTCTGCTACGACTCTAAGATCTCCAAGTAAAGGCACGTCTGCCTCAATCCACCCGTTGTTGTTGTTCGGGTTACCAGCATACCCTGGTAGCGGTCCGGGCGCGAAGAAATCATAAGCTGGTTGCGGCTCCGGCTCATCTGCTGGAAAGTCGAACACGCGATCCGGCGATAAAGGTTCGCCCATGATACTACAAAAGAAAAGGAAATACTTATATTAGTAACCATCAAACATATTTTTAATCATATATAAAATTATACTCATTACATATCAGGATGGTTTCATGATTTTGCATCAAATGCATAAAGAAATTAATTTTTTCACGAGATGCGAATATCGAGTTATATATAACCCTACATCATAGAACGGATGCCGTATATATATTTATATATTCATTACTTATACAAAGTGTATCCCACTTGTTACGCTCATAATATGCAATCAAATATATCACATAAGGCTTTTAAGGATCGGGAACGACGCGCGCACGGATATCGAACAACAGTGAAAGACCCGTGAAAATTTTCCAAAAACAGTTGTAGTCCAAGTTTTTGTAAAACGACTTAGTTCACTACAACTCGTACTCTGATACCACTCTGTAACACCCCCAAACTACGATACGCAGCGGAATACAACGATTGGGGTATTACACTTCGTAATACGTGCTCACGAGTCCCAGTAAACGTTCAAAGATACGTTTACAAAACACAATTTCATTTATTAGAAAATTCAGAGTTACATAGGTCCCAATACCAACGTATAAATTTATTTCTAAAAGTCATAACACGACTTGGTTTCTAAAACATTATTTTAGTTCATGACACTATTTCACCGAGACACCGTCCTTGATATCCGCGTTCCGCCCCGTCCAGCCATCAACAACAACTAACCTGAGATACATGCTTAAAAACGTCAAAGATACGTTGAGTGAATTTATAGAGTTTACAAATAACAGTTAGAACGCATATTTGGTTCAACAAAACATATAACATTGCTCGTAAGACAAGTTATATATAAATAATGAATTCCAACTAAATGAGCCCGTGTACCGAAACTTAACACATTCATCCCGTAGGACGAAATAATTTCCGAGAAGTATGCCACTTCTCCTAATACTAACTACAAAATGTCCATTCTGGGTGCTCACCAATGGATTCAAACCCCGGAGGGTTGTTAAACCCAATAGATCTATTTAATGCATTAGCGTTCACCTGCAACTAGGCAACTAACGGTCACACAGTAAAAGGCATATAATCAATAGTGAATGAAATCATATTTAGTATCAAAACATATTGCGTTTTCATTTTCACAAAAAAGCAAGTATCCCCCTCGCGGGTTTAAAAATATTTAAACATTCAAAAGCGAGGCTATGAACTCACCTAGATGGAAACTGAAGATTAAATAACCGAAACAATCACGAACTATTCGATGAAGAGCTCAACCGCGACCTATAATTTATGTCGTTCAATTATTACATCGTAAGATACGATCGGATAGTGCGCGCATCACAACTATCAAAATATTATAAATATACATACACATGTGATGAGAAATCCACTTGCGTCTCCTAAATCCTAAACCTCACGTAATTGAGTTATGATTATTCCTTTATTTGTATTATACATCGCTTAATCGAAAACTTTCTATTTTAGGAAACTTTCTATTTTAGGAAATTTTCTATTTTTAGAAAGTTACTATTTTCGGAAAGTTACCATTTTTAGTAAGTCTCGTCTTTTAATTATATATATAATAATATTTAGTTATCTCGTCGACCCTTCGACATTCAATTTGATTATCATTTACTCGTGTCGGTCTTATATCCGAATATTCCAAAAGTTACCATATTTATAATCTATTTCGTTCATAACAATTGTTGAGTCTAAAATATTATACTCGTAGTAATAATAATAGCGTTTATTATTTTTATAGCGTCCGACAAGTTTAGTATTAACGCGTTGACTTTCAAAAGTCAACGTTAGACTTTGTTTGACTTTAATTTTTTATACATATTTATAATTAAATCTGGCCCGCTCCAAACGACCCGTTGTATCACATTTTCACGACTCGGACTTAAAAGAGATTTTATGTAAAACGACATTCCGGACAACTTTTTAGTTTTAACCGAGACCCGAGACCCGAAACTCGACAGAAAATGACCAAAATGCCCCTGCAAGTTTCTGCAGTAACTAAGACATTTTTAATAAAAACACAGATTTTGACCTTGGGTTTTGACCCGTGATTACTCGATTTTAAAACTAGCGAGCCTCGCGGCAAATTAACACATCATTCAGAGCAACTTTCGTGTTTCGCCGGAAGGCCGAAACGGACTCAAAAGTGCTCAAAACGAGCGTTTAATTTCCTGTCAGCAACTACTATTTTCCACAAATGCTGAATTTTTCCACTAAAAATATATCTCGTTTTAGCTCTAGTTTCTTCGTTATTAGGAGTTAGAAGCTCCATTTTATGTCAAAATGATCGTCTAAGAAAGCTTTATCATATTTTTCAATCCAAAATCAAATTTCATAATATCTTGACCTTTATTTTCCGTGTCAAAGTTTCTGCACAAAGTATACCTATTTCCAAACGCGCCAAAACTCATTTTTGACCGAGAATCTCACTCAAGGCGCATCTAAAATGGCCTATAATTCATATTTAACTCGCTTAATCATTTTATAACATCAACTATCTAGACGACGCAAGATCTTATCGATTTCATCGCATGCATAAATCAAAATCATTCGAATAACGAAAATGAACAAAACAAAAATAAAGAGAGTGCTTACAATGCTATAACAAGCAAGATCGGACTCGATAAATGGTCGCACTTGTCCATTTGTTCCTTTTGTCATGACTTCGAACCCAAAACCAACCCGAAACCAAACCAAATCAAACCCAAATCAATCCAAACTAAACTTATTTATTATTCAAACAACGACACACACTTTGTGTGTCTTCCCTTTTGTTCGAACCCACCACCGAACCTAAACCACAACCCTTTTCAATCCAAACTCCACTAAATCCTTTAACATCCACACCCACTAACACTATTTTAATTTAAATCAATCAAAACACCATTATTTATTCAAAAACATCACATGCATAAACCTTAATGCATGTTGTATATTACACCATGGATGACCTTCACTTGACCATCTTAACAATATAGGATGGTTAGAAAATGAAAAACACCAAAGGATGTTGGTGTTGGGTTTCGTTCGAACCAAAAAGGAAGGAAAGAAGATAAGAAATCAAATCTTGCTTGTTCTAGGTTAATCTCATATCATTTTTTAGTAAGGTTTTATAGAGCTTATAGGATTAAAATGAAATAATTTTTTTTTCTTTAGTGTTGGGTGTGTTCACCTGTTCGGTTTCAAGAGCACCAGAGGAGGAAGAAACTTTTAGAACTATGAGCTATGTGTTTTGTGAGAGTGTTTATAACCCAACGTTGGAAGCATATTAGTAATCATTGTATTGAAAGTTAAAGCAATTGAGTGTGTATGTGGTCTAGGCGACGGTTAGGGGCTAGGATGCATGTATAATAAAAAAATTGAAATTTTAATTACCTATAATATATTTGTTAACATTTAATTAAAAGTGAGCTTGACACAAATTAAATAAAATGTGAACCTTAAACGCGAGTTTTGGTCAAGGTCAAGGAACAAAGATGACAAGGTTCGAGAATAATAATTTACGGTCAATAAAATAATAACGAGACGCGTCGTAGATTTTTACGATGCTTAAAACGATTAACGAACGCGCGGTCAAACGTTGACTCGTGAAACGTCCAAAAATAAAATTTTCAAATTTTTGTTCATAATAAAATACGAAAATAATTATTTACGACAAACAAAATTTTAAATGTCGACATTCGTTCACACGAATTTATAGAATAATACGTCGAATTCGCGATCGTCACACGCGTCGTGATCCTCGGGTTGTTACATCTCCTCTCTTAGCAGACATGATACAAACACCATAAACCTTATTCCCTCTTTGTCCTAATATCACTTTTGTCATACATTCCTGTAATCGTTTGACTATCGTTATAGGATTATTATCTCATTAAGATAATAATCATTTGTGTAATCGTTTAATTAATCATTAATAAAGGTTAAGCTGGTATAATCCAGTCGACTAATTGACTTGGTTATTGTCTGTCTTGTCTTCTCTTGTGGTATGTTATAGCTATTGCTCTGCTTATTCTTGCATTCTCATTGCGACTTATTATCTGTTTTATTTATTTGTCTAAATGGCTGCCGATGAGATACCCAAAGATGATGCAAATGATGTGCCTAAAAATGATGCTATTGATGAAAGTTGTAGATCTTACCCTTTCCTTTGGTGATCCATTGTTCTTGCATCCCAATGATACAAGCGAGGCTCTTATCATAAGTCATAAGTTGACCGGAACTGAAAATTATAATATGTGGAGTTGTGCTATGAAGTTTGCCTTAATAAATATAAGTAAGTTAGGAGTCATTGATGATGCGTGTAAAAGAAAATCTAATAAACCTAATTTTGCTAATCAATGGGACTTATGCAATTCTATTATGATTACTTGAATTCTGAGCCTCTCTGAACCCTGAGTTATATGGTGGCCAAATCTTTTCTAAAGCTGCTTATGATATGTGGACTGATCTGAAGGAAACCTATGATAAAGAAGATGGTCCAATTATCTTTAATCGATACAAGACCATTAATTCTATGTCCTAAAATGGCTCATCTTTGTCTGCAAAATTTCTTGTTACTATTGTTGACATCTCTAATCTTGCTTTAACTGTTGGTCATCCAAATGGTACTCAAGCTCTTATAACTAAAATTAGGGATTTAAAAATCAATGATATAATTACTCTTTATGATGTGCTTGTTGTATCAGAGTATACTGTGAGCATATTATTTGTTCATAAACTTGCTAGGGACATTAAACAGTTTGTAGGATTTGATGAACATAAGTGTTATATCCAGGATCAAAGAAAAAGAAGATTGTGTGGACTGGTAAACAAAGCAATGACCTTTACCTATTTGATGTTGATAATGCTTGCAAGGTGACTGCTAATAACTATATTACTACATGTCATGTATCTAAGTCTCTTATGGCACCAAAGACTTAGCCATCATGCAGAACAAGTCCTACTTGTTCTAAAGGACAAACTTAACCTGGACAATGAAACCATATTACCCTGTGATACTTGCCACAAGGCTAAACAAGCTAGAAAACCTTTTCCCCTTAGTGATCACAAATCTATCAAAATTGGTGAACTAGTCCATCTTGATGTCTGGGTCCATATAAAGTATCTAGCAGGGAAGGTTTTAAGTATTTTTTTAACTATTGTCGATGACTTTTCTAGAGTAGCGTGGGCTTATCTTATGAAACATAAGGATGAAGACTTTGATAACATTGCCAGTTTTATTCAACTAATACAGACTCAATTTGATTTCAAAGTTAAAATCTTTAGAAGTGACAATGGGACTGAATTTACAAATAAGAGGCTTCAAAACTTTTTTTACCAATAAAGGGATTTTACATCAAACATCGTGTACCCACACTCCACAACAAAATGGTATTGCTAAAAGAAAACACAAACATATTTTAAATGTGGCTAGGGCTCTTATGTTTCAAGGTGGTATGGAAACTAGAAGGGGCGGTTGAATAGTTTACAGGTTAATTAACTGGTTTAAAATTCTTTCAAGGTGGTATCGAAAGCTTCAGTTTTATTCTTAAGAAATCTAGTCCAAGTATACCTAGAGTAGTTATCTACTATAGGGTGTAACGATTTCCTCCGTAGCTCCGTACGGCGGATGGACCAAAAAGATCCATATGGAGAAGTTCTAAGCATTTAGTCGTTGAGACTACATTCTTAGCTTTGTGACTAGCGTGAGCTTGTTTTCCAATTTTGCAAGCATCACAAAAATGTTGATCAAACTTAAGCTTAGGTAGGTTCCTAACTAATTCCTTAGAAGCTAACGATTGAATGAGACGCATATTTGCGTGACCTAATCTCCTATGCCACAAAGTGGAATTATCATCAATCGTTGCTAGACAAATTTGATCCTTAGGCTTATTTCCTAATTTCATCACATATAAGCCTTTCTTCCTAATACCTCTACCTATCACTTTACCGTCCTTAGTGATTTCACTATCATGTTCAGAAAAAGTTACTCTACACTTATTATCACATATTTGTCCTATACTTAGCAAGTTGAATCCTAGATTATCAACATGTTCTACATTATCTATTTTAAGAGAGTCATTAGAAATCGTACCTTTGCCAATGATGTTACCGCGAAGATTACTACCAAAAATAACGTTACCTCCATTGTATGCCTTGTAAGTGGAGAAGAGCTTTCGGTTGCCCGTCATATGTTTGGAACATCCGCTATCCTTGATCCATTCGTCGGGCTCCAAATCGACTCCAAGGCATATCTATTTATATAAGACAATAACTCAAACATTTGGTCCCCAATATCTCATGGGTCCAAAGTTGTTAGTGCCAAACATCCCTTGCATTTGATGCAATTGTTTTTGTTTGGTGTGAGAATGGAAGAACATTTTTCCCAAGACATGTTAACTTTGATGGTGGAAGGTGTTACAAGTTAAGGAAATGCATGGGGTTTGGTTTTGTCGAACAACATGTCTTTTACGGTTGTGGTGTTTTAGGACGAGATATAATTATTATTGACTTCTTCTGGAGTGTGAAGTTTTAGATCTAAAATTCGGTTTCGAAAATCCCACTCCGGGTTTTGACAAAATGGCCTTTTTAGAATTGTTTAACTTCAATGTCACTAGCAACGAGAACTTTGACTTTTTTACAATTATGTGTTTTGGTCTAGGACCCAAAATGGATTTTTGAAAAGTCACAGTTTTCTCAGATCCAGGTGTAACTGGGGGCGGTCCCATATTTATTTTGGGGGCCGCCGGATCATTAAGGGGGCCGCCTATAATTATGGGACCTCCATCAGAACACGTCTTTTTCTGAGCTTTTACAAAATTTAATTTCAAGTAGTTCTAATAGATGTATGATTCTAATGAATTAAACTCCTAAACCGAATTTATCACCGGGGGGTATTAAATACATGGGGGGGTGGGGGGTGTCATCTTGGTGGTGGGTTTTGGGTTGGGCGTGGTTGGTGTGATGGTTTTTTTCCACTGTTTTTCATAACCACCCTCCAATAAATTTTTTTTGTTACTTAACATTTGATTCAAGTAATGGATGTACTCTTTTCAAATTTGTTTAATCTAGTAGATTCTTCTTTGAGCTTTTCATTTTCAATTTTAAGTGTATGACACTTTGCACATTCGAGATCAACTCCCTTGTTTTTCTCGAGTGTGGATAATCTATCTTTTAATTCTTTAAGCTCATTTTTTTTCTAGCCTATTATCTAATCGCTTTTCACTTTTGTTCTATGTGATTATCAGTAAACTCATTTTGATATTTATCCTATTCATTGTAAAGCTAAATCATCAATTGATGAGTTTTCATCACTAAAGTAAGAGGATTCGGAACATACCTTATTTGGTGCTTGAGCTACAAGACATGTCTCGTCTTGGATCTTTTCATCATCTTCTTCACCGCTATCGCTCCAAGAACCTCCAACAAATGTCTTTGGGTTTCTAGTCTCTCGGGTCGGCTCTTGGACATCTCTCTATGATGATTTGGATCTCCGCATTCTATTAGTACTTCCCTTTATAATTTTGCCTTCCCTTTTTGTATCACGGCTTGCCTTGAAAGGTCTTTTGTTGTCTGAGGTTGTCTCCTCGAATTACTCTTCTCTTAAAGAACTTCTTGAAGTCTCTTACCACCATGACGTACTCTTCGTCTTCACTACTGAAAGTCGAACACTCTTCATCACTAGATTCTTTCTTAGCCTTTAAAGCAAGAGATTACCTTTCAACCTTTGCTTTGACTATTTCGGAATCTTTCTTGTGCTCTTCTCATATAGACTTTGAAGGTTTCCATGAGCTCATCAAGAGATCGTGATGTTAAGTCTTTTGACTCTTTCACAATCGCCGTGACTTCTACTCTCCATATAGGATGTCGAGCCTAAGAACATTCTTACGTAAGATCTTACTAGAGTACACATTCATCAAGAGCTTAAGACTAGTAATGAATGGTATTAACTCTAGCGAAAAGCATATTTATAGATCGTCTTCGGACAATGACGAATTGTTCATCTTTGTTGAACCAAAAGGTGATCTTATTATCTATTGAATTGGGTCTACCTTGATGTCGTGATTACAAGTTTTACAAATTTCTTTTGCCGTATTACACATGAAAATTCGTTCATATTCTTTTCTAGGCAAAGTATTGTAAATAACCATTTTGGCTTCATTATTTTTCGCAAGCCTTCTTTTAAGATCATCAGCTTGTTTTTCAAAAGGGACAACCTCATCAAGTTTGGTTTCCAGATTTTGAATAATGGGTTGAAAATCACCATTGGTAAAAACATGCCAAAGATCTAGATCTTTTGATTTAACATATGTCTCGAATCTATTTTTCCAATAGATAAAACTATCGCTTTTAAAACGTGGTAGTCTTTGCATAGATTTCCCTTCTAGATATTTGTCGGAATCCATAAATAGATCCAAGCTTTAAAATACAATATATTTTAAAAATATTAAGTGACCTTGCTCTGATACCAATTATGGAAACTAGAAGGGGGGGGGGGTTGAATAGTTTACAGGTTAATTGACCGGTTTAAAATTATTTGCTTATAAAATGGTTTGATTCGAGTTATATGTCAATCAATCAACAATATAAATCACAACAAAAACTATCTAATGTAATGAACTAAATGAACAATAATAATATAAAGAGATACGGAAAGAAACGATCAAACCAAGACACCAAGATTTATAGTAGTTCGGAAACGAAGCACCTCTTCGTTCCTACTCCACTCCTCGAGTACTTCACTCTAGATTTCACTATGTCAACAAGCTCCCTTTAGGCGGAGGGGAAAAACCGTTACACGTTCGCATACTTTCTTTTTCGACACTTAAGCTAAAGTCGAGTCCTATTCTTAGCTAGAACCAATCTAAGACTTCACTAAGCTTTACACACTCACATAAATATATTACCCTTTGGATTGGACACACATCCAAATCACACCAATTACACACATTTACACACTTGGATCTACCACACAATCCAATTTAACAACATACTAAATATATATAATGAATATTAGTGATCTTGAGGAGGAAGAGAGAGAGAGATCACTTGATAACAATTCGTATATAGAAGAATACGATTGTTCTTCTGTTGCACTTGATTAGAAGAAGAAGAAGAAGGGATGAAGAAAGAATTAATCACTTGAAACAAGATCAAGGTATGTTAGTGATCAAGATATGTGTTTTAGCAAGAAAGGAAGAGAAGAAAGGAAGAAAAATTAGATCTGAGAAATTCGTGGAAAGAGTTATGTTTTCAAATGGGGTGGGCCCAGTATAGTATTATAAGGGGACAAAAATGAACGTTGCTGGTGGCAGCCCGGGGTCCCTTAAATCTAAGGGGGCCGCCAAGGCCTAAAAGGGGGCGCACTAGACTCGCCCCCCCCAACGCACCCTCCCCCCTCCTTCTCCTTCCTCCCTTTTTTGTCCTTTTGTGGTGAAGGTTGTTATAGTTATAGAACTCGTATATTTTCGTGAGGATAATTTGAGATTTCAAATTTTTTTATGTTTTTAATAAAACATTTCTTATAATGAATAAATTTTTTTTTTTAATTATTATAAAAAACCCATTTGTAAAAATGTAAAGGTTTAAGAAAATATTTTCTTGATCACTAATCATGTTTATGCTTTGTTTTCTATCCTTATACATTAAGTGATTAATCTTTGAATAGATTTTAGATTAGTTAATTTATAAACGTTTAATTTTATCGTAAACGTTTTCACATTTTGTTATTATCAAAACATTGAGAGGTCAAAAAATATAAATAACGTTTTTAGACATTATTTGTATTAACATGTGGCATTCCTTTATACCTTTGGTCTGATTGCATTCTAACTGCTACTTATCTTATCAACAGGATTTCTTCATCTGTTGTGTTTGTCAAATCTCCTTTCTCTCTTATATATGGGCATGACCCATCACTCTCTAACTTTAGAGTCTTTGGTTGTCTCTGATATTCCACCATTTTAAATAATCATGATAAGTTTAGTAGTAGATCTGATAACTGTATTTTCATAGGCTATTCAAATGAGAAAAAAGGTTATAAATTGTTCAGACTAAAGTCAAAAGGTTTTTTCTTCTTTAGGGATGTTAAATTTTATGAAATTGTCTTTCCATTAAAATGAAAAACAAAAAACAATTTATGGAACTTGGAGTAACAAAAGATTTGAATCATAAAAAAAATTGATTTAGACAACCATGTCTTTAAAAGTCTCAATGATGAAGGGACAATGTCTTTCGATAGTGATAACATTGAGACAAATCCCTTAGATTCTAAGAAAATTAAATCTGTTGCAACTTCTATGGAAGAGGAAACACACCCTTATGGAACATGTTCCTTAACTCATAGTCATGATGATACTTGCTAAAAGTAGTGGTTATGACACTGACTCAAATTCAGACACATAATATACTCTTGTCACAACAGATTTGCTAGAAGGTCCTCAAGAATAAGTTGCATGTAATCTTAAATGAATTTGTTGTTGACGGAAAGGTCAAATATGGAGTTGAAAGAGTTGTCAATTATTCTAATCTTAACTCTGAAAGTTTTTGCTTTGTGTCTGCCTTAAATAAAAGCCTGGACCAATCCTTAACAAAGAGGTTCATTTTTGAATGATAATTGGGTTAATGCGATGATAACAAAAAATAACAAAAAAAAAAAATTTTAAAAAGGGCCTTTTAAACAAAAATCACACATGGGACATAACCGAACTACCCTCTGGAAAGAAACCCATTAGGTGCAAATGGATATATAAAATTAAGTCTAAGACCTCTAGGGAAATTGAAAGGTACAAGGCCAGACTTGTTGCTAAGGTTTTTAACCAAAAGGAGGGTATTGACTATGATAAGACTTTTTCTCCTGAGGTTTAAATGTCACTGTTAGGTGTCTTATTGCCCGTTTCGTTCAAAATAAATGACCCTTATATCAACTTGATGTCAATTATGCTTTTCTGTATGGAGACCCAAAAGAAGATGTTTATATGACTATTTCCCAAGGGTTTGGGAACACTAATAACAAAAACCTAGTATGCAAACTGAACAAATCTCTTTATGGTCTGAAACAAGCCCCGAGAAAATAGAATGAAAAACTTGTTGGTATTTTAAATGAAAATGGCTTTGATCAGAGTTGTAGTGATCATTCCTTATTTACCAAAAGTGTTGATGACATCTTTGTTGCTCTTCTTGTTTATGTTGATGATATTGTGATTACTGGTAATGATGAAAATGAAATCAAATGCAATGGTTTTTTAAACAGTTTTATTAGATTTAAATAATTTTTACAAAGAAGATCTTGGTTTTGCTTTAATACTTTCATAGGAATAAAGGTTATCACACAAGGAGTATGCTATATATATATATTATATATATATATATCTTTTTCCATTTATATACTAGATATACCTATATTTTTCTTATATATATTTTATTATATATATATATATATCAAAGAAAATTTGCCTTCGAACCTCTTACATTAGCATGGTCTCCATGCCTGTAAACCTGTCTCTATTCCCTATGGAGGCTAAACCATGTACTTCCATTGAAACAAAGTCAGATCAATTTCTTTCTTGGACAAACTTAACTAGCTATCAGAACTAGTTGGCGAACTTAATTTATGTCTACTTAATATCTGATAGTATTCATATTATTTAGTTGTTTGTCTCAACTAATATGATACTCTCCCTCTTTAAGCTCTCATTGCCAGAGTGCATCAAATGTTCTTAGATACCTAAAAGGTCTCCCGACACATAGGTTTGAAATTTTATCATAAGATGATAATCTAACTTTGTTGGAACGGGTATGCAGACTTTCTGGATTGTGCACTAATGACCATAGGACTAGAAAAAATATGTCTCTGGCTCTGGATATTGTGTCTTTTACAAAGGAAATCCCATTTCTTGGAAAAGCATGAAACAAGCAACTCTTTCCAAATCCTCCACTGAAGCTGAGTACATAATCTTAGGATCTACTGTGAAATTATACGGATTCTGAAAACTATGAAAGATTTAAAAATCGAAGTTAACTTGCATGTTTCTCTTTTTTGTGATAACAAAGCTCCTCTGCAACTTGATGTGAACCCTCTTTTTCATGATAGTTCTAAACATATTGAAATCAATGTGCACTTTATCTGAGAAAAGATTGCAAAAGGGATCATAAGTGCCAAAAAATGGCACTTTAGAGCAAACTGCAGACATTCTAACTAAACATCTTCGTGTTTCTCAGCACAATCTAATGATAAACCAGCTTGGTCTATTTGACCTGTTACTCCTCAGTAGGGATGAGCATATAGACCCGAATCCCGGTATCGAACCGGAACCGTACCGGTTTCGTACCGAAACGGTACTGAATCCCGGTACACGGTACGAGACTGGTACCATGATTCGAGTAAAAAAAATTCGGGACCGCTAATACGGTACCGTTACCAAAACGGGAAAATACCGAAAATTTGAATAATCATGTTTTTTTATTAAACTACTTATCCAAACACCTATTTGACCAATTACATGCAAAACAAAGTCCCGTTCTTTTGCTAAGGAGAAAACCAAACGTGGAATATTTTTCAGGAAACAAAAACTATCATCAAAAACCTCCCAAAAGTTAAACCATAATCTATTATCTCAGTCATCATCATTGGAAACAAATGGAGGTATGTTCATTTTTTGTTGTTTATAATTCGTTTCATATGTTATTAACATACAAGTAGTTCTATTTAAATACCAAATACCAATTAGTTCTGTTTATAACTCATATCATATGTTATACTATGTAAAGTTAAAGCCATATGTGATGGTTATACTATGTAAAGTTAAAGCACAACGAAAAGTGTTCAACATAGATTATGTATTTGAGAATGCAAAATCATGTTAAGGGATTTTTGATTACAATAGTTGATAATAATTAATAAATGATGTTCTAGGAACAGCTATAACAACTTTGCACAGTTTAGAGATGTAGGTTGTTTTTAATTAATTATGGTATAAAAAAAACGAGAAGAACTGTATCGGTACCGATTTCCCAGTTGCCGGTACCGGTTCCGGTAACCGAATCCCGTTTGGTACGGTACCGATACCCCTTTTTTATGCTCGGGAAAAAATCAGTACCACCAATTCGGTATGGGTTCGATACCATACTGGTACCGTGCTCATCCCTACTCCTCAGATTAAAGGGGATGTTGAAATTAGTTGTCAATAATATGCGGAGTAAACGTGTGCTTATTTCCTTTGCTTATTACATGTTTGGTTTCTTTCAGGTCTCAAGTTTTAGTCTTCTCGTTTTGAAGGACCTCGTGTGCAAATAAAAGTTCCAGCTATGTTTGTTTTCTTCTCAGGTTGAAGGGGCCAATAACAAAATTATTAAGGCTATATCTATCCTCCTCTACTCTCTTATTAGCAGACATGATAGAAAGACCATAGACTCTTTGTGCTGATCTCAGTTTGTCATACATTCCTGTAATCGTTTGACTATCATTATATTGATGAGATAATAATCATTTGTGTAACCGTTTGATTAATCAGTAATAAAGGTTAAACTGGTATAGTCCTGCCTACTAAGGGGGCGTTTGTTTACCTTAATGGATTAACTTTAGGATTTATTTTAACATTTAGTCTAAAGATTTGAGTTATATATTGATAAAGTGGGCCCACTTGAATAAATATCAGTCAAAATAAAAATCAACTACACATATGAAAGTCAAACAAAATAAATGGTCTAGAATAATACACGTTTCATATTTACATAAAGAGACAAATGATTCTTTAAAACCTCATCATATACCCTACTTTTGTAGAAACCAATATATTTGGTTTCAAGTGAGCCCATCTCAGCCCAAACCACAACCAAACATTTATATTTAAGCCAAATTCGAATTTTTGTGATGAGTCATGCCTACCAAACGGCTCCTAATTGTCTTGATTCTGGTGTTCATATTTTGAGCATATACTTTTTCACATGTGTATCTTTAATTACTCTCGACTCTTCGAGTAAAGGTGTGACTGTGTAATCATAACTCTCTCATATTGCGATCCCTCATAATTGAGTATTGTTATTGTTCTTGTGTTTGGCCGAAACGAGCTAAATATGTATATATATTAATACTCTATAAATTTATCCAGTTGAGTGTGTATATCTTTCAGAATATGAAGTGGTCTCGTAACATTATTTTATCAACCTTTCCTTTGGTTAATTTCGATTTAAACAAACATATTGATCATAAATTTGTTAATTTGTAAGAGTCCATAAATACTTACCAATGATCCAAAAGTAGCAATGAATTGAAATAACTTCACGTATCAAAAAGGAGCCTACAATTATTCATTAAGACAAGCTCGTGTTAAGTATTTTAATTCCCACAAGAATTAGTACAATAATACTCAATGGCTAAGTAGCTGCCAAAGTGCCAAAAACTTCTTTACGTACTAAACAAAACTGCTTTACACGTTACGATTTAAATTTTGGTTTACAGCATTTGTCAGACTGAACTAGCTCATTTGACTAACACTTCGCAACATAACTCAGCCAAACCAAACCATACACGACCGCTACTAGCTTCTGCATCTAGTGGCTATGACTAACAAAATTTGGAGTTACGTGATTATTCAGGCGCAGGGATTGGGAAACCTTGAATGAACCTCATCTATGTCTGCAATGATTTCCGGACTAAGCTTCACATCACATGCATTAACAACTTGTTCAAGTTGCCATAACTTTGTAGCTCCAAAAATAGCACTGCTCACAAGAGGGTGTTGTAAAACAAAAGCTGCCGAATATCACCACAAACAAGTAAACAAATCAAGAAAGGTGCAGTAGAAAAACGCTTAAAGTTTCATTCTTTGAACTACAAAGGCCTTTCTGTTTGTATAAAAGAATTCTATAAAAACGAGGATGTTAAATGACCAGACACGAAGTATTTCCTTTTGTTAAGTTTCTAGCAAGTCTTTCGAGATTGAAACATTGCAGAAAAGCACTAAAGTGTTATGGGGCACCAAGAAAAACATTAATACAAAAGAAAGAATATGGAGAGAGTAAATCATACCAATTGCAAGAGATACCGGATGTATACCATAACGTTTTGCAATAGAAATATATGCCTGCAGAATTTTTTTGGATCAAAAAATTTGCGTAACATATGAATAAAGAAATGTGAATTTCACAAAGTATGGAACTGGGTTTACTTTAGTAGCTTCTCTAATGGTTCTGTTCGATAGGTTGTATCTGGACTCTCCTTCTGAATACCTGCCTTTGAAAAGGTTTAAACGAGCATCATCTGCACCACCGTCGGGTAAGAGATACTTCCCGGATAGCAAACCCATTGCTAGAGGGCTATAAGCCAATAAGCTAACCCTAAAAGTTATATAGGTAAAGATCATAAAAGCACCATTGGCAAATAATATTTGAAGTTCAAATTAGTTTTGGCTTAAAACATGTCAATTCAGTTAAATTGGTAGGTCGGGCAGGGCTGACCAGATTTTTATAAAATATTAATGTCTCAACAATGATTTAAATCTTTGAGGAAAAACAACTTACGAGGTTGTGTAGCTAAAAATGGACCATGGGCAGCTATCAAACCATTTAACACTTTTCCCTCTAAGCTAACTTTTTATAATAAATTTGACCCGTTTGTAATAAAACACAACCCAAATTGACCCATTCATAAGCATAATAACTTACCCCTCCAAATGACAGCACTCGGCCAATCCTGAATCAAAAGTTCGACACAGCAAGTTGTACGAGTTCTACAGTATTGAAAAAAAAAACATTGTAAACATAGTCACCAGTTGTGCGTTTTTGTTTGGAACAAAAAATCAAGTGATGCCAAACCTGAACAGATACTATTCTTGGATATGCAGGATTATTTTCAGCAGCTTGTAGAAACTTCATGACCCCATACGGTGTTTCGTTACTAACACCAATAAACCTGATCTACACAAAGTTTTGTCTCATACTGTTATGTGATGTTTGATTATGTGTACAAATGATGAATACTATGACGTAATATGATTACCAACCTTGCCCGCATCAACGGCTTTTCCTAAAGTAGCAAGTTGTTCATCAAAACTAACAGAACTATATTGTCTGGCAGGATCATAATCAGTTTCCCCAAACATCGGGACATAGCTGCATCAAATCCAGGAAATGTTTAGAGGTAAAAATATTAGGTACCGTGTTAGATTAAGGGGACAATATACAAACCGATCAGGCCAGTGCAGTTGATAAAGATCAATATAATCAGTCTGTGCTCGCAGCAAACTGCATTGTTCTCCAATATACAAAAAACACCCATCAATACTCTAAATAAATATATCAGTACAAAAAAAAAAAGCGGTTGATCATTGGATTATAGACTAATGAGAACTCACCTATTGTCGATAGCCTCCTGTATATTCCTACCATCCAAACTTGTCGGGCCGTCTCGAATCCAAGTCATTTGCCCAGAAGGGCCACTAACCTGCAAAACAAATTTCTAATTAAACATGTATGATGTTTGATTATATGACACAGTCACTTTGGGAGTGTTTGGTATTGCTTTTACGTTCAGGTAATCATCAGTTGTTGGTGCTTGGGTATAGCGAAACTGCTTCTGATTATCATATTATCTAGGGGTCTAATTAGCAAATAATGTGTATTTATCTATAATATACCTAATAATAAGATTTTCCAAGCACCAAAACAACTAATTATCTTCAAATTTTCCATATCACATAACCACTTCTAAACGCCAAACACCCTTTATTAAACCTAAGACTTTAAGAGCAATGTTATAGAAACATACACGTTGCATATGACATTCCTACAATAAGCAATCACAAAGAATAGGAAGCACAAACCTTGGTGGCAAATACAACACGATCACGAGGTATTTTTCGCTCTTTAACCCATCGGCCAAAGTATTCTTCGCTCCGTCCATGAGTTTCTGCACGCTGTGGCACCGGATACCTGAAAAATGAAAGTCCTTTAAACATACCTGTAACTCATACAATATAAAACAAACAAGTAAGCAATAGGGTTCCTTTTATAGACTCAGGAAACCCTAATGGGCTTTACAAAACGCGTATAAAGATCATGCTGTTTTCCCAAACACCCCTTTAACTAGACTAAAAACCATATTAGCTTATGAAAATGAATTTAAGAGCTTAAATCCTAAATACCAGATAACAAATAGATTTTAACAACCTTAATAAGCATAAAACTATTAGCAAATAAGCTAGAAACAATAAACTACAAGTTAAGCTAATATTTATTTGATTTTTATAGATTTTTAGGACAAGTTATGAAAAACTAAGATCTATGCTATAAAAGCTAAAAACAGATAAACAAACATTATCAATAAACTCAATGAAACATAATAAGCACAAATAAGCTAGAGTTAATCAGAAAAAACGCAAATGCAACTTATTAAACTAAGAACTTGAATTTTAAAAGTGAAAACTTACAAAAGGCCTTAGCTAAACAAAGGCATAGTGCTTCCAAAGAGAGCTTTCACCGCTCTAGCATTATCACAAGGATATGCAATAGGCCCATAAGCTCTTCAATAAGCTTATATCATCCAAAAGCTCAAATTTCATTTAGCAAGGGTATTTAACTAATTTTAAGAGATTAAATAGATTAAATGCTTATTATGAGCTCAATTTGAGCTTAGAGACTCAAAGAGCTTTATGACAGCTTTATAGGACTTATGAAACAAGCAACAACATTTGAGAGTAAAGAGCTTATGATAGATTATTAAAATAAAACTTATGATTCTATTAACTAGAAAACTGATTACAATATGTTGAAACTGAGATTACAATAAGCTTTTAAAAACTGAATTAAAACTACATAAGCTAATTTTATGAAAATTACATAAGCTAAAGTTCAAAAGCTAAAAAAACTCTCCTTTGTGTGTGAATGTGAAGGGCTATTTATAGCCATCAGGAGATGCTTCTAGGCCTTGGAGGTTGGTAGATGCTCCCATAAATCCTGTCCTTTCATTCCTTCAATCATTGGATGCTCTCTCTCCATCGTTGGATTAGATTGAGGGGCACACGGATTGCCAACATGGCATCCGTGTGTCAGAGGGCTTTGTGCTTCTTTTAGGCATGATTTAGTGTAAAAACCCTATTCCTTGTGTGTTTTCTTCAATCCACGTAGCATTCCCTTTGTGGGGATTGACCAATAAGAGCATTTGGTGATGTAATACTTTGCCATGTCAGTCTTTATCACTTGAATTGCGTAGCTATGTCACCAATTTAGATTTACCCCTTGATTTTAACTCATGGTTAAACAAAGACGAAGGTGAACAGTAGTAACAAGTTTTCCCGCGTGAAAAACTTGTATAAAAAGGGTGCGTTTGACTTCTTTTTACCGGGGTTTGACTTTGGGTTTATAAAGGGTTTTGGGCCGGGTATTTGGGCTTAGGCTTGGTGTTGGTTTATATAAGAGATAACGAGTGTTATCTCTTATAGTGTTAAGAGATAACACCGTTAGGGCTTAGGGACTTTTTATGAATTTGGTTAACTTTGAGGGACTGATTTGGAATTTTTGGGTTTTGTCATTTAGTGGTTGACTAGTGTTGACCATGAGTTGACTTTGGTTGACCTTTCATAGCATTCTCCCGACTCTTGTATTCTCTTTCCTTTCTCGTGTCCGTGTTTGTCTGGTTTTAATCGTTTTCTTGAGATTTTTGCAATATCCGTACCTACACAATCATAGAGATAAAACAAGCAATATTCAAGCATTTAAAGCACAATTTTGTCTTTTTAGGGCCATTTTTGATATAAAACGGATATGTGTTTTCACACATATCATATATCCTTTCCTAAGATATCTCATGCATATCTCATAAACGGTACTAACTACTTTATACTAACGGTACTAACTATCTAATTAGTACTAACATTTTGTACTGTCAGTACAAATTACAACTAGCGGTACTAAGTAATATAACTAACGGTACTAAGTCAGGAATGCATAATTCCCAATAATAATGAAGATTCATTTGTTGGTGCATTGTTCCTGCCATTGTCACCATAAGATCTTCTCCCTTGATTCCTTCCAGATCTGCATTCCCTGGCAAAATGCCCTTTTCTGTGACAGTTGTAGCACTCAATTTTTGATTTATCAAGTGAAACAAGTTGTTTTTCCTTGAAATCCATGTTCCTTCCTGTCCTTTGAATGAACTTCTTTACTCTGACAGTCAACATAGCCACCTGCCATCGAAGATCCAATTCATCCAAGTCATCTCCATCAATCTGATGAAAATCCTCATTCTCAAGTTGATGACTGGTTGTTGGTTGTGCAAAGAAAGAGTAAGCTACATCATGAGCACATGGAGTAGATGGAACTTGACTAGTTCCTCCAGCAGTACTAACCTCAAAATCTCTACTGGCAGTACTAACTTCATTAATACTGCTAGTGTTCTCAGAAGAAAGAAATGCCAAGTTCTGAGAAGTAGGAGTGGAACTTGAAGACCTTTTCATCTCATCTTCATAGACCCTAAGATTGTTGTAGAGGTCATCAATATCAATCTCATCAATGCCTGCTTATTTCTCTGATTAGAGCAATTTGTATTCCATGAATGAAGGAGGAAGACTTCTTAGGACCTTCTGTTGATATCTTCCTTGATATTGGACAACATGCAGCCTCCCAATTGATTTATGATTTATGTAACCTACATAAGCCTAGTCTAGACTTTTCATTGATTGCTAGAAAAATTTCAAACTGATGTTTTTAGAAACATTTTTTTTGCATCTTCTTGATTCTTACATTACCTCCAAATGCTTGTTTTGATTGCATCCCTTATAGTGATTAAGCATCTGCAAACATTATAAACTTGATGAGGTAATTCATCAGGTAATGCTAAAAGCAATATGCTCTTAACTCTTTCTTGGTATTCCTTTTAGCAACCAGTTGTTTGCGAGCAGATGTTTACCAGCTGGTGCAAGACTCTTCTTCTAGTCTCACATTTGACAATAACATCCCATAGGTTGATGGTCTGTTGACAGATATATTGTCGTATTCTCCATGCTACCAAATATCGTAATTCAACCCTTCCTGATGATAGAATCTTCATTTTTGCCCTATGATTTAGTGGGTGGAGGAATGTCTTTGTTTTCTGTCATCTTGCAATTGATCCTTCTATTCAGGATGTTTCCACACAATCTCAAATATACCTAATTGTTGGATCGTTTTAACTGAAATAGATCTTATCCTTCAGCTAGCAAAGAGTTTGCGCCTTCGATATTTCAAAAAGCAAACAATAATGAAACAACTGAGTAAACACTATTGATTATGCGAATCTAATCAATAATTCTAAGAAGAATAATCTTGAATATCACAAAAGAACTTATATATTTCAACCTTGACTCTTGCCTAGTTACAATTACAAACTATGATTACTATCTTTCATCTCTAAGATATGTGTTAGAAACTATATCTACTAACTATGGCCTAAGGTTTCCTTTTATAGACTAAGGAGACCCTAATGGGCTTTACAAAAAACGCGGATAAAGATCATGCATTCCTTTCCTAAGGAATCTCATCAAATCTCATAAACGGTACTAACTACTTTATACTAACGGTACTAACTATCTGATCAGTACTAACATTTTGTACTGTCAGTACAAATTACAACTAGCGGTACTAAGTAATATAACTAACGGTACTAAGTCAGGAATGCATAATTCCCAACATTAAACCTAAGACTCTAAGAGCAATATGGATACATAGATACATCATACATGTTGCAGATGACATTCCTACAATTAGCAAATCACAAAGAATGTAAAGCACAAAACTTGGTGGCAAATACAACACAATCATGAGGTATTTTTCGCTCTTTAACCCATCAACCAAAGTATTCTTTGCTCCGTCTATGAGTTTCTGCATGCTGTGGCATTGGATCTAAAAAAATAGAAGTTATTTAAAAATAGCTGGAATTCATGCAATAAAAAATAAACAAAAAATCACATAACAAAAAATCACATTTCATTTCCAGACATGATTCCTGAATTAAAAATCACATAACATTATTACATATTACAGTGTGAGTCTGTGAGATATATAATTCAAGTTCATTTTCCTATTAAATTACTAACATTACTCGTTAAAAAATTGCCCAAAAGGGACACAAGAAGTACAATACTGGGACACATTATTTTAGCTCATTGCATTGTGAAAACTGAAACGCCTAAACTGTTTTGAGTACCTAGACATACTTAGAAACTTATTTCGCACAAGGGTTATCCGATTGGCAAAGTAACAAACTTGCCTGTTTTTGCGCTGTTATTCCCTATTAGATGTGCTTAACTTTCAAAACTCCCTATGTGGTGTACCTATAGCTAGATTACCTGTCCACATCAGCATTTTCCAGTCATTCGGTACAGAACATGGCGATTTTTTTTGAAAGTTAATTAGATTTAATAGTCAAAAAGAAAAACAACAAATAATATAGCAAAAATTGGCAAGTTGGATACATTTTCAATAAAATAGCCTTTCG
>BQNB010075090.1:0-31582 GCA_026074375.1 Tanacetum coccineum | reverse complement strand
TCTATTAAAATTTGTAATAATAATTTAAAAAAAATAATACAGTAAACTAGATAAAACTTTTTATGTGTTTTCTATAATAGAAAATTAATTTAGAACATAAAAACATGAAATATTAATTTAAAACCGAACAAGTATTAGTAACGAGGTTTAAAACCCGCGCTTCACAGCGAGGTGTTTGCATACGCCATCCGTTTATGTGTTGTCGAGCTAGTTATCCGTAGAAAATTTTGTTTTTGAGTTGTGCATTTTCTTTATGGCAAAGTATCACATCCTAATTTTGAAAAATGCAAGGCAACATTGGCAAAGTTTAATGAAACCACATACATACGCATACATACTTGCAACATTTTCCAAAATGTGCGATGTGGTTAGTATGAAAGTTATGATAAGTGTGTAGTAGGAGAGTTTAGATACATGGTATTTTGCAATTTCAAGGATCAAAGTGAAAAAACAATCATACATGTAAAAATTGATTGAGTTACTGGTGCAGATTCGACACCATCAGTAGCCTCTTTGGTTGTGGTACTTCCTCCAAGGTCTTTTGTGTGGTACTTTCCCGAGCATTCCAGGTGATCTTCATAATCAGGAAGCTGAAGGTATCTAAGCATCATTGGTGATGAAATAAACAAAGCCACAATGTTTGCTATCTTCTTGTCGGCCATTTTTGGTTCCCCAACATTCCGAGCTAATGGGTAATCTGTTCATGCATCCCCACTGTCATTTTAACAGCGTAAATTGATAGTATCCATCTCTATGTCCTACCAAAAACAATCAAAGCAAACAATTAATATTAATTTCTATTAGAGAAATGGTACAACAAAATATGCTTCCCTAACAAAATCAAATAAGATAGAAATAATCTAATCTAGGCCCAAGAGAGTATTAGCAATATAAAAAACCAATAAGGGGTCAAATTTGTGTATTTTGACCTTTGATAATGGCTGTTTGGTTCCAATCGGAATACGTTGTCAAACAGCCCTGAAACCTTATTGTTTTAATGTTCTACTAATTGGTCTACTTAACAAACAGTTATACATATCTAAGAGTTAGTACCCGAGACATTTTTTTCGCTGCTGCTTGGACCCTCACCGGTTGCGATAAGTGTACTTTACAACTTCCTGCAACCATTTACAAAGTAAGTCAGCATTAGTTGTGTAGTTTAGTTATAAAAGAGTCATTTTTTTAAAGTATGGTTAAGTTTCTACAGTTAAGTATGGACCTTCTTTAAATAACTGATATTATATGTAGGAATATTAAACTTGTTCTTTTATATTAAAAGTTTCATAAGTCATCATTCGATGATCATGTTTTATACAGTTATGGTATAAAAAAACCTAAAAAGCATAATTTAATCAGAATCTTGAATAATTTAAATCTTACCCATACAATTTGTGTGAGTTGTAGCGACAACAATCTTCGTCGACGACAACAGCAAGTCACGTCATAAGCAAGAAGCATCACCATGACCAATAATCTTTATTAGCTTGATATGGATAAAATGAAAAGAAAAGGCCAACTCATAGGCATACGCTGTAAATGCAAGTATAAGTAAAAACACAGTCCATGTAGAGCAAAAATGATGAAAGTAACAATGTCAATATAAATTATTTACATTCTGAAACATATTACACATGCCTTCTAGCATCTTTACTATGCATTCGTACATATAATTCAATTTTGTCTTGAATATAATTCCTGCATATAATTCATTTACATGACATGTAATCCGTAATTATGGTATTTCCATCATAACAGTCATTTCAATATTATTATAATTGTTTTAATAAATTATGTTTAGCAATTGACGAATACATTATGTCGATCGTGTAATCTCTATGCTTCTCTTCATCATCCACTTCATCTCCCTGTATGGTTGTTATCTTTTACTTTCTAACATATACACGCATATATGAAACAACGTAAACATATATCTTAAGAAGGCTAGTCCATTTCTATTTTTCTTCTTGAAAAAAGGATTTAGTTACTCAACGTAGCATAGTTATCCCCTCACTATGCCTATAATCAAGTACTACCAGTTGTCGAGTTTACGCCGAATCATACTCATTTTGCTTCCTATGTATTTCCTACACTCATATTAAGACAACTATCCCCAAACTTTTCATACATAATCCGGTCATTAGCCTAAATTAAACATTGTACCACCAAAACTAAATCAATTAACACCTACTAAAATGACACTATACCTATATACATGTAACTAAAGAGTCTACCCCAAAAACTGTTCATGAAGGTTGATAAAAGCGCAATGGAGTAAGTTAATAATTTTCACGGTGTTTGTTCTAACCTAACATACGCCTCCGCCAACTCCATTATATCATTTTAATGCTTCAAAGAGATACCTGCAAAATCCGGTACCATAGTTAAATGCGATTTAGTACCTTGGAAATAAGAAATTTACACAAAAGTATCAAATTTTCAACAAAAAGTATTGATAAATAAAAAAACCATACTTTGTAATGGACACACTATTAGCTTAAATGGCATCAGAATAAGAAGACTTATCATCTCCCTCCTCGTAATAAAAAAGTTCTTCCTTATAAGCATCGTTATCCTTAATCTCAAGTTCTATCACTCATAACATATCTTATTACGGGTTCATACTTTAATTAGTACTATTAAATAGAAAATTAGAAGTAATTCATAGAATTTAAAGTTGTTTTGCAAACCTTAGATCTGTTGTGATGGTTCTCGAGCCCCTAACATAACTGAATCTGTAAGTCCCAACGTTGTTGACAAAACAAAAACAGATGGAACATTAATAACTTGGATAACAAAGGCATACAAAGTTACTTGCATGTACTGGTTTGAGTTCTGGACTGGTTATGGCATCATGGTCAGAGGATTCATGGATTTCAGTAGTTACATGAGATGCATTAATTCCGGGGACAATGACACTGACCTATAAAAAGAAAAAGAAACCTAACCTGAATCTTAAAAACTACGCACACAAAAACACCGTGCCGATGAAAGATATTCAAGAAAACAGTTCAAAGACTCGTATTCACCTTAGTTCTTAACACGGCTTGATTCGACATGTTCAGTCGCCGCAACACTGGTGAATGACCATTCCCATTAAACCATTGTTGTTAATCACCTAAACCACGCCATAATTTCATCTTCAGCCACACAACGATTAGTCATGAGGATAATCACATGCTCGTTAACTACATTTCAGAAAATGGTTTAGAAATTATACCCGAAACATAATTTGTCTCGCCCAAAGACCACCAAACCTGCATATCAACTCCAACTAATTTAGTAACATAAAAAAGTAGAAATTAGAAGGTGTTTGGAATTGCTTATTTTGAGCTGCTTATCTAGTTTAATGTTTTTCGTGAGAGGCGACAACACTTTTATTTTTTAAATGCTTAGTTGAGCGTAAATTAGCAAGTAAGTAGTTATACAACACACTCAAAACAACATATCTGTTTGATTAGCAGGCAAGCTCGTTAGAAAAACAATCCCAAACCCTTTAATATGACACATTCGTGTGATGAACGTTTAGGGTCCCCAATATTTTTAGTTCCTAATGCAGCTGCAATAACTTATGCAGCTGCAATAACGACAGATAATGCAACAAAATTTGGTAAATTACATTGATTCTCAAAAACATTGAACATGGTCTTTTCTTTTGCATAAATAACGCATTTTCATTTGTCTCGTTTTAGCCAATGTATCATTTCTTTTAATAAGCTCAAGTAGATAAATCCATAAGCCCACTATTATCAGCTTGTCAAATTCTCTAAGCTTATAAAATGCGCTTAGACAAACATCTCTTCGTATCGAAATAAGCACGTGCGTGGGCCTCTCTATGTGCTTATTTTACTTGAGCTAATTTTTTTATATAATATATCTTACTTATGATATAACAAAAACAATACCTGTTGTAAAAGTTCATAGTGCGTCAAATCCTCGTGGAGCTCTTCCTTATTCTTCTGCTTTAGTTCCCAAAAAAAACCTGAATAGCCTCCATGTGCCTCAAAAAAGGCATAGTAGATTCAGGAACTTGTGTATCCAATTATTTGAACTGACTCTCAATTGCCCATAAACCAATGAAATATCAGATGGCATAAAACAAAGGAGATAAAAAAATAGAATACTTTACAAAAATGCGTACTTTGTATCCTTTTTGGAGGTCCTCAAATGTCCCTCCTTACCGTAGCTTCTCTACATGCAATCACAAATAATAATAAATTTAAGGAAATTCAGCAAGCTAAATAAAAGGTTACATATTTTTTCATATGTACTGCTTTAGTCATTGTAATTATGTGTCCTGTTTAGGTCCTTTTTGTAACACGTAATCTTAATTTTTATATGATTTTTAGAACTACATGTATAACATTTCATCATATTATAGGCCATATATAATATAGCGTTTTTTTACAAAATGAATTGTAGCATGTTATACCTATATTTAACATCTATTAGCCATATTATAACTCAATTGTATAAAAAATCCGAATAGCTTCGACTTAGCCGCTACACTATCACATATCCAAATGGCAGCAACCCTTCCTTTCACAGTTTTTTAGCATGTATTTGGGTTGTAAACAAACGCGACTCACTTAAGAGAGTGTGGTCTAGGTTACCTGAAACCATCCATCTTATCCGCTAAACTCACCCGTTTCAACCCCCATTTCAGCCCCAAAACATATCCATTTCAGCAACCAACCGCACCCACGTTAGCCCCCATTTCAACACAGAAATCCACCCCCTAAAGTCACCCATTTCAGCCTCAAACCCACCTATTTCAGCCCCTAAACCCACACATTCCAGCCAGAGTTTCACCACCCAACCACATCCATTTCAGCCCCCACTCCAGCCCCAAACCCACCTAATTCAGCATCCATTTTCATTACAAAACACCAAAACCAAAAAAATAAGAGGGTGTTTGTTTAAGCGAAAAAAACAAAGAAACCACAACCTATTTACAGCTTACTTACAGATACAAAAGCTAAACACTCCAGAAACCATATAACATATAGCAAAATACCAACGAACCAAAGTAATAGAAAAAAGGAGGCATCGTAGACATGTGTAGTCGATAAGTATGCATAAAGTAAAAGAATACACCAATATAAGCAGCTTTCTACCCACTTATCATGCTTTTCAGCTCACAATAAGCATATGAACAGAAAAAAAGAAGCAATCCCAAACAAACAATTCTGTTAACAATTTATATCTAGTTTTGGTGTTTCGTCAAAACACGTGGCAAACATACTAAAAAAAGTCCAAAAACCATCATACTTACAGAAAATGCAGTTGGGTCTTGCTGCTAAACTTAACGACATCCTTGATTCTCTTGATTTTCGTGGAGAGGGCATTCTTCCTCCTTGCAGAAAGATAGATCAGACCCACATTCAAAAAACCTTCAAGAAAGAAACAAAATCCACATCACAGTTTTTCAAAGCATCAGAAACTGATACAGAATATTGGTGTTTTGGCTACTGAGTTTTTATTCTAAAAGATGGTAAAAAGATGTAAAGTTCAGTTTTATCAAAAGTGATAGTTAGATAGTTAACACGGTAGATAGAAGAATCTATTATTACCTCTATGAGCATAGTGCGTGTCTTCCTCAGCCATAATCCTTCAAGCATATAATCTACAAATTAAAGGGATATCATTAGCTCAGACAACACCTTGTCAGGACAAATTCTAGCATAAAATAAAATTGCCTACAAGTCTTACATTACGCCAATAATAAATTAGCACGTTTCATGCATTTGGTAAACTTACTTCTACAATTTGTTCCTACTATTTTATCTCAAGACATATATATAATAAATCGGTTAAGAGTGGCTAGTCGCTAATTTCTTATGTTGCATACCTAAAAAAATCAAGCATAATAACATCTTACATTGCAAGAGTCGGGAACTTGATGCATTCCCTCGATATGTTTCCACTATAAAGCTTTCTTCTTGCACTTATATGTCGTGGGCACCTATATACAAAAAACCGAAGAATTAAAAACCACAAAACCCCTTTATAGTAGATAACACAAAACCAAGATGCTGCTAAAGAAGTTAGTTTGAAGGCAGCGCCAACCTCAAATGGGGAACAAAATTGATAAACGTAGTATCAGATAAGACTGTGTAAAACGACATACTCCTTTTCTACAAAACACAATGTTACTAATTACTTAATTGCTATAAGTATATCAAACTGAATACTTTGAGAGAAAAAAAGTGAACCTGGTATGTGCTTAATTATACATACCTTTATCCATTAAAAACGGACTTAAATGACCAAAAACAGATAGAAACTGCCAAATATGTGTTTGTTTTGCATTTGTATTGTGCATGAAACGTATATCACACAAAAGACGAAAAACAAAGCCAAAACGACAAAACTAAGCACGAAATGGAAAAGTGTGAGAAGACGAAGTAAAATCAAAGCCAAAGAGTCAATCAAGCCAAAAAGTCAACAGAAAAGTCAAATAGTCAAAGTCAAAGTCAACCTCGAAATGGAAAAGTCCAAGAAACTGAAGCAGAAAATACAACTTGAGGGACCAAAAATGTCAAATCCATAAGTGTATTACAAGAAGAAAAAGACTACAATGGTTGATTTGCTATTAATTCAAAAATACAAGTAGTGGGACTTAATCTGCCAAATCCCCATAATACACAATGGAACTGAGTTTGCTAACTTTCATATATGGTTAAGGGGTTGAAGCTGCCAAATTCCCCAAACTTCTCATATCACCAAAGGGCGAGATTTGCAATTACAAAAGTCATACATTGAGGGGCTTAACTTGCCAACCCCTCAATGTTGTTAAACCATTAGGGACCTAATTTGCAAAGCTAATTATAATACTATGGAGGACCATTTTTGCCCATCTACAAACCCACAACCTGTTTAAAACCCAAAAATAGCTATTCCGCCCAATGCTCACAAAACCCACACTATACATCGTCCTCCTCACTTTACCCTGCAAGCTCCTAAAACTTTATGATAAAACCCTCACCCATTCTCCACTCTAAAAACCCTAGTCACATGATACTTGCCCAAAGTTGGCAATCCACACTTTACAACTTAAATCCCAAACGGACTACATTACATCAAGAAAGCAAAGGGATATCAATGGCAAGACTGGAAGCTTTAAACCTCTCACTAAACAGACACACTAGGTGCTTTTTCACTCAGCAAGAAAGCACATGCCTTGAAAGGAAGATCTTAGGTTTCAGGTATAAAATAACCCCCCCCCCCCTTGATGCAAAAAGGGGGACAGCTTTACTTTTCAGTTTTTATAAGCATCCATCTTTAATTTTCTTGTAATTCAGCTTACTTTTTATGCATTTACTTTAGTGTTATCAGTTTCAAGCATTGTATTCTATTTTTTTAAGTTTAATGAAAATTTGGTTCACTTCAAATCTTATGTTTACTTAAGCTCATTTTGATTTCTAAGTACACTATAAGCTTTTGTGAGTTGCTGGTTAACCTTTTATAAGGTATTGCTCTTACTCAATTAAAAAGAAAAGAAAAAAAATCAAAGAGAAAAAGAAAATAAAAAAATAAGGCAAGCAGGAAAGGAAATGGTCAATATTGGATGGACCATGGGTTTTAATTCATTCAGAATTTGAACTTAGGGGTAATTAGGGTTAGTATTAGGTTTCTGTGCATTTGGACTTTTGTAAGTTTCTTCTTTAATTTTCTGCATTTTTTTAAAGTCACTGTAGCATAGCTTAATTATAGCTTATTGTGCTAATTTTTATATTTCTTTGCTCTCCTGTGCTTATTTATACCGTCTTTTGTTATTTAAAGTACCTACATTGTTCTTGTATTTTGTTTCCTAGTTTTTAGAAAATATGTCTTATCATATGCTTGTTACTGTTTGATTATTAAACTAGCTTATTAAGTGCTTATTACCTGTGTCTCTTGGCTTATTTGTTCTTCAATCATCTATTGTTATATCTGTTTACCCATAAGTTGGCTTAAATCAGCATTGCTTGGTTTAAATTTGCAAATCAAGAACTTAAAGGGGTGTTTGGGATAACCATTAAAATAGGTCAAATCAGGTTTTGCAATGGGTCAGGTCATTGAGTTTACTTTGTTCATAAATTTTAAGTAGTTCTAAGCTGTTTTAAATAGTTTTGATAAGCTAAAAGTTGTTTTCAAGAGGTTTGTGTGTCCAAGGTGTAAACTGTGGTAATAGTTTTTTTTCAAATAGCTTATTCATAAGCTGTTGATTAAAGGACATTTGGTGTCACTTTAAACTTGTTTTTTTTGTCTTGGAATGCAGTAGTTAAGGTTGCCTTGTCAAAATCTTTTTGTTACTTAAGTGTTTGAGTCTAACTGCCATACCAATGTCATAAATAGCAAAGTGTCATTTTTCATTTTAGATTTTAGATAAGCTAGGAATAGAATTAGAGTCTAAATTTTGGTAGTCAAGTAGCTTTTAGGACATTGATCATCTGTTAGGGCTTATTTTCCACTTTAGAGCTTATTTTAAGTATTATTTGAGGTTTGCAAGTTGCCCAATTTTACTTCAAATCTGTCATTAAAAAATTAAGTATTGATTTTGAGTGTTTTGGCAATTGTTGCCAGACTTTTACTTTCTATCATGTCTATTATAAAGGGTTAAGTGTAAAATTGAGATGTTTGCAGTTTTTGATCCGAAACTATTAACATAGTGTTAATAAAAAGTTCACAAATGCTTTTTGAATTGCTGATTTAGAAAGCTCCATAGGCTCTATTTTAGCTGATAGAAAGTTTTTTCACTGTATTATAATTTTCAATTTGTTTGCCTTTTTTTTTATTTTTTTTTAAGTTAAAAGCTAGGCTTGTGATCCTTTTTTTCAACAGTTCTCTAAGTCAAAGCTCAAATTAGCTTACTTTGAGCTAGTGGGCTTATTGTTGTTGCTTGTTTCTTGTTGTTTTAGGTGTATTAGGTTCGTTTAGTTGCTTTTTAGGCGAATTTAGCATTATTTTTAGCTTTTTAGAGCTTATTTTCAAAATCTGCCAAAAAAAAAAATTCCCTGGTGCAAAAGCATGTTTTGAATGCTTCCTTTAAGCTGTTCATTCAGCTTACCATTTTATTTCTTTTTTAGCATTTTTGGATAGACTTATAGGGTATGCTTTAAGCCATATAAGCTCAGCCTTGAGGTTACCACTTTAAGGGTTGACTATAAGACCTCCCTTAAAAGCTTGCACAAGCGGCCATGTTTGGCTCGTAGCCAAAACCACTTTGGCTTATATTTGCTTATGTTAGCTTCATTTTCTTTCATTTTGGCTTATTTATGTTTAGGGGTAGATATTTGGTTTGTTTAGTAGTTTTAATTCTTAACTTTTGTTAGCTTTGCTTGAGCTTATTGCAACTTATTTGGAGTTGAGTGCTTAGCCCAAATTTCTAAGTGGATTAAGCTTTTTTAAGCTTATTGCTCTTTCAAATTTGCTTATCTTAGGGCCTGCACTTGCTTATTGTAACTCAGTATACGTTTAAGTTGTTTTGACTAGTTAGCTTTTAAGCTCTATTTGCTTGTTTTTACTTTTTTAAGATTCCAAGAAAGAAACAAAAAAAATCCTTAAAGCTTGCTTAAGCCATTCTGTAACTTTTAAGCTACAACTTTTCCATGCTATTGATAAGCTTTTGTCATAAAAAACTTGTAGTTATAAAAATTGGCTTATTTATAGTCCTTTTGTATGGTTGTAAAAAAAACACTTTTGAAAAATAAAATAAAAGGAGAAGGCCAACGTACCGGGTGAGCATTGAAGACTCGAACAACCGGACCTCATAAGCCCTCAAAAACCCTTTATAAACATAAACATTAACTAAGCTGCGCCCTTGGGTCTTTTCTGTTAGACCTTTGGGCGCGTTGGTACTTAAGGGCTTTTTAGCCCATTGCCTCTATAAGCTGTTTTGGCTTATTTACCAGCTTATTAGATAAGCTGGTTTATTTTTTTTATTTTTCATAGGACTGTTAAGCTTTCAGCTAGTTTGTCGTGAAATTTTTTAGATTTTTTTTATACTCGTTTAGTTTTTTTTTACAATTTATTTTACTTTCAAACTTTAAAAAATCATAAAAAAATAATATATTTATATCTGAAATATATTAATATTTTTAAAATTTTCCTTTTTTCATATATTTTGTAGGAAAACGTTAAAAGTTTCGTGGTTCATTTTTCAAACAAATTACTTTGTAAAGAACAGATCTCCGTTCTCGATTCTTGTCTTGACTCGTTTTCTGGTTCTCTAAACTGAACTCCGTTTTATAGTCTTATGTTTTTTTTATACTTCGTTTTTGTAGTCAAGTAGGTTCTATTTATATTTTGAAAAATATGTTTTCCTAGGATTTAAATTGCAAAAAAAATTCAAAGTTTTTAGGGCCTCGTTGTTTTTTTTTCGTGGCCCGTTTTAGTGTTTTAAGTTATAATAGCTTTATATGTTATAATTTAGGTTTTTTATTTTTGTTCGTTTTTTCATATTTAACTGGTAGAAATTGAAAACCGCTATACAAATTTTGTCTATATTAAAGCATGACGATTCATCGCAATCGTCAATTTCGTTTTCCTATTCAAGCCTCGTTGGGACTAACGATCTCCGTGGAAATTCAACCTTTCGGACACATATTATGTGTTTATTTTTGTGAACTTTTAACACAATCCTTGGCTATATGGTAATTGGTTGAGTTGTGTTATGATTTTATTATCATATACGCTTATATATATATGATTATATATCATATATAGTATTTATTATTTATATGTATTTATTATTATTTGACGAATCATCTTCTATACACTGCGTTTCTATTAGAAGTGATTGGGGGTTAAAAAAAAGGCTTAGTAAATATTTTAAGTCATTTGGAATTACTAAATGGTTTGCAATTACTTCAGATTGCAACCCGGTTCGCTGTCGGGGCATGGATTACTTAAAATCCATGCATTATGGGTGTGCGCGTAAATTTTACATCTCAATCAACGACTGCAGCTCTTTCAATAGAAAACGGGTCGTTGTTTGAGGGGGAGAGTGAATTTGAGAAGTTGAAAATTTACCTCTTAGGGACTTTAATGCAATTTGCTACATGTCTCCTAGCTTTTTTTAATCAATAGGGACTAAATCTGCCAAGACTCAAACTTTGGACAACCTTAGGAATGCTTAAACATGAAAATAAAAGAAGATAGAAACCACAGGGACTGAATCTGCCAATTTCAAAAGTTATAGTATAAAAGGAGGCGGCGGGTTGACCTTGGTCAAACTTTCAAAATCTGGTCAAACTAAAAAACACACACACTCTCTCGTACGCAACTCGCCGCCAAGAACCTTTTTCCAATCTTTGATTTCCAGTGTTTTTCTTGCAAAGGTAATCATCAAATCTTGTTCTATGCATGTTAATGTATCTATAGATTAAAGGAATCGAATTTAAACACATTAAAATGAGCAGAATAGTTAGATTTCAAATCTAGGGTTCGAAATTTTTAATTATTGTTTGAAAACTGAAATTGAATGAGGGGAAAGGTGCGGAATAGGAATGTGATCACTATGATATATTGGTTTAACCATTTGACAAACATCTGTGTGCCCTATGCTTAATCTTGCATTCGTTTTTGATCAAAATGTTTATTCAGTGTTTGAAATGTTAACTTTGTTGCTGGGATTAGTAGATTAGGTATATTAAAAGTTGTTTAAATGCCTGGTTTCGTTCCCCAAACTCCTATGAATGGTATAGGTTATTTCTTTATGGCGGTTTGCGTTTGATAATAAAGATGGTTGTTGGTTTGTGTATAAAGATGGTAGTAGTGAGTTTGTGTTGCTTAGGAACGCCTCAGGATGTAGTTAGGACTGCCATAGGAAGTGCGTGGTTTGAATAATAAGTAGTCATTCCTCATGGCGAGTTGATTAAAATTCTAGGTGGCGGGTTGATTTTAATACTATTTTATTAGTTCAGGGAAACCACCGCGTGGCAGCGGTTTGGTTGAATTTAATATTTTAATATTAAAATTATCAACCCGCCGTGTGATTTTTATTTGCGGCGGGTTGATTCATGGCGGGTTGATTCACAGCGGGTTGCCTTAATATTTATATATTTTATTCATACAGGTAAACCGCTGCCTAGCAGCGGTTTGGTCGAATATTTCTTTATTATTAAAATATTCATCCCGCCCTTTTCAAATTTTTACTTCCGGTGGCGGTTGGATTAAAATATTCATGGCGGTTTGGTGATCTTCTTCGCGGCGGTTTGCTCAATCCACCTCACGGTGGGTTGACAAACTGCTTGGCGGCGATTTGGGCTTGTTTTTAGAAATTTA
This sequence comes from Tanacetum coccineum, assembly GCA_026074375.1. Classification (NCBI taxonomy): domain Eukaryota; kingdom Viridiplantae; phylum Streptophyta; class Magnoliopsida; order Asterales; family Asteraceae; genus Tanacetum; species Tanacetum coccineum. The sequence goes on along the minus strand of BQNB010075090.1, from coordinate 19,315 downwards.
GCCCATTAAGCCCATTAATCATTTAAGGCCCATTCCTATGACCCAATTACTTATCTATCACCCATACGGGCTTAGATAACATGTAATTGTATATGTTGAACAATTCTGCAACATGTGTCCTAAACTGTTGCTGTTATTTGAGGCATGTCATGTCAATGTCAACCTTCCTCTCTAACATTGTTTCTCTGCCATGCTTGTTTCCTTTGTTAATTATTTTTATGCAGAATATGATGGCAGAGCAAAATGTTCCCGCTCAAGCATCAACAAGAACAGATGAGCAGATTGTACATCGCTCTCAATGGTTACAAATCAGGAAAAGCAATCTTCTTTTCGATGCTCAAAAGATATAGAAGAACCCCATCTTTTAGATATCTGTAGACATCTTGCGTAACACCAACTTCTTCAGAGCGTTCTCTGCCTCTGCTAGTGTTCCTGCCATCTACATTCAGCAGTTTTGGAACTCCTATAAGTATGGACGAGAAGATAGGGTTATTGCTGTCAAGTTGATGAACAATGGTTCAATCTATGTGCGGTGATCTTCTTAGGAAAAGGCTTAGATTATAAACTCCTGGTCGACCCAGCTCCCATTTGAGTTACCTTTCGTTTGGTGACACGATGATTGATTTTGTAAATCCAGTTGCGATGGTACCTGAACCTATAGAATTTGTCTCCAATATACGTGTGAATTATGTATATCAGCCATGGAGAGCAATTCTAACACTGATTAACCAGTGCTTAACCGGAAAGACATCTGGTGGTGACAAACCAAGACACCCAGTGCTACAAATGTTGTGGGGCATTGTCACTCAAACTAATGTTGATCATGTAGAACTATTATGGGAAGAGTTTACTCAAGGGATTCAGACATTCTTCTCACACAAGGAAAGTCATAAAACCATTCTGAAAGACCCTAAGAAGAAATCAATTCATCTCCTTATTCCTTACGGACAGTTTACTAAGATGATAATCTACTATTTAGGGAGCACCAGTGATGTACGTAAAAGACCTGAGTCTCCTTGTCATCTTCCAGGAGATGACTTTCTGCTAGGTAATCTCAAGTTTATCTCGAAAGGTGAAATAGATGAAGTGTTTGGAATGGCGATTCCCAAACAATTGATTACTCAAGCCATTCAAAAATCTTCGTACTATCCAAAGTAATTGAAATGGTGGTAAGAATTCGAAGAAAAAACCCACAGGATTTGATGCAAGCATGCAACCTGAACCTGCAAAATAAGCCTTGCTCCACTCAGAAGCCACAACTACTACTCCTGTCCAAACCACACTCACGCCACCTCTCATCCAAAAACTAAGTCTCGACCAAATAAACCTTTACGTGTAGCCGCACGGAAGTTAGAAAGGAAAGCCTTCATTCCAACTTGTTTGATGAGATGATGAAGCTCAACGAGAACCTGTTCCTCAACTGAGAAGGTGATGATTGCTCTCGGAACTGGCCAAAGATGATGAGGTTTGTATGCGCATCAAGAAAAAGGTGAGAAGGTGGAAGGTTGCGATGCTGAATAAATACGAGCAAATTAAGCTTAGCTTGGATCCTTCCTTTCTGCCACAAGGTCAGGCACCTATTGGAGGAGTAGCGATCAGGGATCTAGTATCTGAAACAACTCCCAAACTACCTGAAGTAGTGGGCAAGGATAAGGCTATTGTAACCGAAGAACAAGTAGCTCATTCCCTGATCGATATGTCAAAGAAGAAAAGTACTACGGATCAGTTTATCCTTGTTAGGCGTGATCAAGCACCTCATGATTTGACAACTGGAACTATTCTTTACCTGAAGATGATAATCAGAGAAAGTGGTCATGAATCTCCTCAACACTGATTGAACGAAACAAAAAGTGTAACAGAATCAATGCTCCTTAAATGTGAACAAAGAACAAGGTAAAGTAGCTTGTCCACTGTGACATTTGAGTAGGCTATATGTTCGTACAGAAAACCAAGTGGATAGACCACTGGAAAAGCACATGAGGCTCTGGTGGACAAGACCTGAAGCCCATGACAAGAAGACCCAGACTGGAATCAGACTATGAAACAGTTACATGTGTGTCTCTTTGCTGGACCAAAACCCTGAGCTACATGGATGAAGAATTCCTCGCTACAGCCTACCCAAAGGTTCATTGAAAACAGGAAACTCATAACTGACCGAATGTATCTGAAGAAAGGATAATCAGGAAAGTCATTCTGGTTTTTCTATGGTTTTTTTTCCCCAATTCCCATGAAAAATCTAGAGACACTGATAACTTTGGGGATCAATTTCTTATGACAAACACCGAATGTTGGATCAGGAGAAATCTAAAGTTGTAAATGAGTTGATTCCACCATACTGATCCAAGTATCAGACGTCACGTTCACTACTACAGTGATCACTCCCGTCATTTATTTCTCATCTCCTAAACGACTTACAGGTCACTAACTCCAACAATCAACGGAAGCTACATATATTACCACAACTCTCCTTAGAGATCATTCATTCATCGCCTTGCTAAGAGTTGGTAAATTGGAGAAAGATATTCTGAAGTAAAGAAGACTGATAACTCTCTGCTATTTCGGCTTCTATTACAACTTATTCTACAGTTGTTGATAAGTTTCTAGGAACAAAACTTGATTGATGCTCTCCTTAGGATTCTTGAATGAAACAGTGCTGATCTTAATTGATAATTACTTGTGTTGCTGCCAGAGTCTATCAAGAAATCAAGAATCTAAAAGAGTCGAAAGAGATTATCGGAATCAAAGGGAACTGGTGTGAACAGAAACAAGAGTCAAGTACACCATAGGTCAAATGATAAGTTGCACTTGAAGATTTGATCTAAAGAATGCTCTCTTCAAATACATATGATAAGAACAGGACTGGAAAACAAACAATCCCATTGCCAACTAACCATTATACACTGTTCATATGGAGCGTTAATAGAGATGAAGAATGCCATGTGTTAAGGAGGTTAAGACAGGGTGAAAGACATAAAAGAAAGCATGATAGTGTTTGATGATGAAGACGACTGTATGATGAATGAAGGTCCTTCGCTGGATCAAAACAGGGTAAGTCAACGCAAAAAGGAGAGACACGATTCAGGTGTTCTGGGGTCAGCTTCAAACTCCTCTAAAGATGATGAGCAAAGTTTAAAGAAAACTACAGATTCTGATGCATCTGCATCTAAACAACATCCAACTTTTACCTCAACTGGCTGGCAAATCACTGACACAAGAGATGTTGTTATTGACTCTTTGATGCACAGATCTGAACCCGAATCTGGACATTCTGAACATTCCTCTAATGACACTTCAAAACAAGATGAAGGGCATGTCTCAGATCTGTAGGACACTGATAACGCTCATATTCCTAAGGTAACTACTGCTACATAGTTTAAACCAATTTTAGAAGATGAAAGACCAGCTACGGCCTGAAACAAGAATGGACCATTCCCTAAATGTTTTCCTGAACAGAGAACAATGGGCAAATGCATACGCCATAAAGTATCAAGTTCCCGCGGAGAACATGCTGCAAAGGATGACGTATTATATAGGTTCCTTCATCCAAATGGTTTGCACACGAACAGGAAAGAAGATGTCTGCAATGCTGATTTGGAGGTTCCAGCTTTTCACTTGTTAAAGCTTTCACATAAGAAAACGTCTTTTTCTTTTAATTTCGAGGATGAATGACATCAAGATGTGGAATGAAGGTTGGATTTGGTTAAATGCTGTTAGGGGTTACAAATTCTGCGTAATATTACTATGAACCGCTGCCCTTATGAGGGCCACCAGGTCAGGTAACTATGTCAACCAGATGCTTCTTCTCAATATGGATTGGTATTACCTTTTGACAGGTGACAAAAAGGAACGAAAAATGCTTATCCATATCCAAGCTCAAACCGTCTGTTACCGTGACTTTGGACTAGATATGATTAGTTCTGATTTGTGGTTTGAAAGTGAATCGATTTGACATCAGTGCTGCTTATGGCTATCACACATGGTGGTTCTAGTAGAAAGCAAATTTTACATCAACAAAATATAGTTGAGCCCTCAGAGCGTGAAGCTGTCAGATCCCAGATGCGAATTCTCAGGTGATCAGAGTCAAGACTTTTGAACAAATACGGATAAACTACTTGAGAGAGTATTTCTTCGCCTAGCTGACTACAAAGAGTACAGATCTCGAAAAGAATTTTAAAAACTTCATCCAAATGATTTTGAAGCTTGTATCGACTCAATTTTTCAAGACAAAACTCAACCATCTGTTAAATCGGACAAGATCCATCTACACACAGCAGTCAATATGTGGATCAGAAACCTGGTCATCAGAAATCGTGTGGGAGACTTGCAGCTCGGAATTGAGAGCTATCACAAGTTAACAAGGCCCGGATGGGAGTTAACTGGGTAATTGGGCCTAAAGAGGGTATTAGGATTAATGGGACAAAATTTGGGAATTCGGCCCAACCGTTACCTATTGACATCAAAACAGCTATCAGGTTTGATAATCAAAACCACTAAGAGGTGGATGAGAAAACGCTCCAGGCAGCTGACAAATCGCTATTTGAAGTGGTTTGATCAAAACGTACGAGGTGTATGATCAAACGCTATGAAGTGGATTTAACAAATGCCACATAGGAATCTGTAACGCCTTTAAGAATATTCATAATCAATTAAATAAAAACCGCTATGTACTCAAACTTGCTCTCGATTTTTAATTGATTAAATTATCCCACTATGACCAAACACTTATGAATATTTTACTCGATTTAAATCACACCGCTACCATTTAAAAAAAATCAAATAGAGGTATGCACTTTTAATATTAAAAATAATAACATAGCCAAACCACTTGCCATGCAGCAGGTTTCTGTATGAATAAATAAACATTTAAAAAAAGCAAACCGCTACCTAGAGTGGTGTGTTTAGTTTTTGTGTTTATTTTTTTTTTGTTCGTGTGTTTCTTGCAAAAATCATCCTTTTTCTTATTTTTTTTTCCCTTTGTGTTTGAAGCTATTGTATACACTAAAGGATCATTTACCAGGTTAATTTCGATCTAGTATCTTGGATATAGGTGTACAAAGCTTAGATTCAAGAAAAACATCATTTTTGTTCATCTTTTTGTGTTCGAAACCTTTACAAAGACAAATCTTGATTTTAAATTTTTTGGCTTAAAAACCTTAAAATTTTCATTTTTCTTGTTCCTATAGGGTTAGTAACACTGTTCGTACAGATTTTGCAAAAACAACATAAAAAGGAGTCTTTTTGTTTAAACAATTTTGTTTCGTCGTAGTTTGTGTAGATCTTAGAAATACGTAACAACATGTAACCGAACAACTAGTATGAACAAACCATAATTGAACAAACTTGTACGAACAACTAGTATCGAACAACCAATATCAAACAACCTGTACCAGTTGAACCCAAATTCGCAGTTTTGCTTCATAACCCAAATTTGCAGTTTTGCTTAATAACCCGAATTTACAGTTTTGCTTAATAACCCGAATTTGCAATTTGTTTAATCAACCGAATTGGCAACAAAAACCTTAAAACTCAAATTGATTAATCAAAATTATACGGTTTATTTCTTTGACTTGTAAAATCCCGTGAAACACTCACCTGTTTTCCCGGTTTTGTCAAGAATTGTAAAATCCCGTGTAGTTTCATGAATTAAAACACAAAAGACAACACCCTCAAACACAATTACTTTCTATCACCGCTCGATCAAATAGTAATCTTTGAACATACCAATTTAACAATGGCGACTCTTGCTGACAAAGCGATTCTTTTGGGTGCTGACAATCGTCCACCCATGTTGGAAAAAGATATGTACGATTCTTGGAAAAGCAGAATAAAGCTATACATGATGAATAGACAACATGGACGAATGATTCTTGAATCCGTTGAGAATGGTCCACTCATTTGGCCTTCAATTGAGGAAAATGGAGTGACTAGACCAAATAAATATTCTGAGTTATCTGCTACTGAAGCAATTCAAGTTGATTGTGATATCAAGGCTACAAATATCATTCTCCAAGGACTACCACCAGAAGTCTATGCATTGGTTAGCAATCACAAAATCGCCAAGGAACTTTGGGAAAGAATTCAACTTCTCATGCAAGGAACTTCATTGACGAAACATGAAAGGGAGTGTAAGCTTTATGATGAATTCGATAAGTTTGCTTATAAGAAGGGGGAAACACTACGTGAATTCTACTTGAGATTTTCACTGCTACTCAATGACATGAACATCTATAACATGAAACTGGAACAATTTCAAGTGAACACAAAGTTTTTGAATACTCTTCCTCCTGAATTGTCACACCCCGCCAAGGCGGAAACGCGAGGCGTAAACAAGAATGGATATCGTCACAACACATGGTGTCTCTATAAAGAATACTAAAATGAAAACTAAAGTAAAGCAAAGACACATAGTGTCATAACAATACCCAAAACCTAACCAAAAATCCAAAAGGCGTCTTTATTGATGAAACAGAAGTTCTCGCCAATAGAAAGACATGCAACAATTATCCAAAGTCAATCAATGCAAAAATTCAAGACAAGAAATAAAAATCTTCATGACATCCTATGGTCTCTTACTAGCCACTTCTTTCAATCTTATTTCCATCACGCTCACCTGAAAATGATGCTTAAAACGTCAACACAAAGGTTGGTGAGAGTCATAGGTTTAAGACTCACATTATAACTTTTTCAAAACCAATTACTGCGATTATCAAAACAATATAGGACAATTATGCTAACATGCAATGCACATACTGGGTAGGAACGTTACCCACGATCCATTTCAACAACTGGGTAGGAACGTTACCCCCGATCCATTACAACAATTAGGTAGGAACGTTACCCCCGATCCATATGTCACTTACGCACCTAAAAGTCTACCAGCTGGAACTTATACTTAGGCCTGGACCACACATCAGTGAGTATTATTTCAACCCTTCAGTTGGTTTGAGTTGAGTAGTAAAGACCACTCCCAACCGAACTAATCACAAACCACTCCAATTGATCACTAAGCCATGGAGCGTATCACACAAATCAGTAGGTATTATTTCAACCCTTCAGTTGGTTTGAGTTGAGTAGTAAAGACCACTCCCAACCGAACAAATCACGAAGCAATAACATGTAGCAAATAATCACAGCAATTAAAACAGTTTAACACATAGCATCATTTTCACCCCAATAAAACACAAGAAAAAGGGGCTATGAAACTCACCTGAAGTTTAGCTTCCAAAAAGATCCAATCAAAACTTCACAAAACTCACGAACAATCTAAACAATTAAACACATTATTAACTACCATCAATTAGGCATTCAACCCAATATGATGTAACTTCAACTATGATGGATACCTAGGCTATCTAGCATAGTCCTATAATCATTTAAAACCCTTACCCATTCTTACATATTTCATTTATACTTAAATGCTACTCTTTAAACTTTCTGGTTTTAAACAAAATTTTACTCTCACTTGCGTGCCCTAAACGCACTACTTAAACACTCCCATAATTCAAACCAAAATTCACCATGCTACATATATGTCCTATGAACCTCTCATAGCTCTCCCAAAGTCACTACCCTTTTATAAATACCCCTTAGAAATTCATTAATCCAAAGTGTTTAAAATTCGTCCAGAATCTGACCTTCTAAAAGTATGACATTAATTACCCAACTTAGACCCCACTATGACCTTAGCCAAAATTCAGAGGTCACACAAAATATATGAAATAACTTCCACGTGACTTAGAGCCTCTAACTCAGTGTCTAAGTATTTTTAGAAAAATCAAAACCAAAACTGAAATTCGTTACTGTTTTACACACTGATTTTGTAATGACCATTTGACCCACTTCCCGACCATAAAAACTTATGAGGCCGGCTTTTATAGAAAGTAGACTCTCTGAGGTTATCTCCAGTATGTTGTAAATTATTTATTTGATCTTTTATGACCGAGTTATGCTCGTTACAAAACTGCCTAACTTTCTGCAGTGAATTAAACACCTAATTCGAGTGATCTAAGCCCTAACGCATGCTCATATCGCTAATCTAATTAATCTAATGATTAAGCTAACATCATAATATCATAAACTTTCTGGAAATTAAATGCCCTAATTTATAAAACTAAATTTAAACCTTAATCCATCATAACTAAGTTACTAGAAAAAAATAAACGAACTAGAATTAAAAGATCGGATCGTACCTTAATGCGAAACCCTAAAAATTTCGTCTTCTCTTTTCTTTTCTCCTTATGGCCGGTCACAATAGGTATGGGGGATTAGGGATTCTAGGTTTAGTATTTATAGGCACCTAGGTAGAATTATAGTTTAAGTCTAACTAGGTTTTAGATTAGGATTAGGATTTGTATTTTAATTATATTTCTTTTTTTCTTTTTCTTCTCAAAACCGGCCGAAATTAATAATATATATATATATATATATATTTTATTTTATATTTACAATTAAAACCTTAAGTTTTTATAAAAACTTTAATTATTTTGACTATACCTTTTTGTATTAACGCAGTTAGCTACCTTTCTAAAAATAACTATTCATTTCGAACCTAACTTTCTAAAAATAGAAATTTTACATTTTCTTAATCTAACACTTAAACGCTAAACCTATCTTAGATAACTAACACAAAATACGTATACGTATATATTTACTTACACAATTAACTTGCAAACGCTCAATTATCAAAAATTCATTTCCTTGTCATTAAAATGAACGAAATGAACTCAACAAATTTCCCATCATTCTAATCTTATTGAGATGATCACACTCAATAGATTAATTACCAATACCTTATAAGCACATAAAAACACATATAAACACATAGAATCACATAAACCAAACTTTGCAACAGACACAAAAGTCAATACTAACGGTTTGACTAACCTGCTCAAGTCATGGTTGTCACAGGGCCGGCCCGACACCATTTATATGGGTCGGACCGACCCATACTTGTTAAAGCCCAAAGTTAACAACTCTTAAAGAATGAGCCCATCTAATTGAAATGCAAATCGTTGGCCCAGAAACAAAAAGTCAAAATGAAATAGAAAAAAAAGATTTAACCTACTGTTATAAAAAGGGGATAGCGCAGCCATTTTGGTCATCTGTCTTTTTTTCATTTCTGTCCTTCATTTTTATTTCTAGTTCTTATGCAATCTTTAATTCAGAGATTTGTAATATTTGAATTTAATATGTTACGATCGGTTTTGATTGATTGAAGTACATTTCCGAATCGTATGTCAAGCTTATGTTTAAAGTTGTAACGTTCCGTTTGATTTCCGTTCGATTATTGACGATTGATTTTCGTGAAGTTATTATTCTTAAACTCCAACCTATATGCTCCAAACCCATATCCACCACTATTACTTTTTTGCTTCGAAAAAAGGGGGAGAAGGGAGTGTAAACGAGTAACTTTTAAACTCTACTATGTGCTATAGTTTACAATAGTTTGTCATCATCAATAAGGGGGAGATTGTTAAGATGCAAATATTTACGATATATAATCTATACGTATCTCTTCTATGTTTTGGTGTTGACAAACATGTAACTGTGTTACATACCGTACAGTACGCAAGTTACTTCGTACTCACAAATCATCATATGATACATGCATCAACAACACTCTATGTCTCAAGTCTGAATCAAACACCGATATTTGTTTGCACCTGATGTAAATCAAATTAAAGTATGTACAAACAAATTAAACTTTTAGATGATCAAAGAAAAATTATTTTTTTCTTAACCATTACATTTCTACAGAAGTATTTTTTACAAAATGAATAAACACAAAATACTTTTTAATATAAAGAAATGTTTATTTAAAATATAAAAATTTGAAATCTGGTTTTCCCTCCAAAAATAGAAGACTTATATTCCAGTTACACATTACCCCACAAAAAAGACAAAAACAGGAGAGCGGAGTCTATGGCGCATCACCATTTTAGGCTGGGGGCCCCCTTATATATAAAGGACGCGGGAACGCCGTTTGCCAGACTGTCAGCTTTTTTGCTCTATAAATAGTGGGTCATTCCAACTGATTTCAATGCCCTTTTGCACGATTTTCTTTCACGATCTTTCTCTTCTAGTCTCACTAAATCTCTCTAAATCTTTGATAATTCAACTTGGTTTATCTTGTTATGTGAACAAATGTTCTATCCTTTCCTCTTTTTCATGTGCAAGAGAAGAACTTCGGTCATCTTAATGATCGAAAGTTATGTAGTTTTGTTAGTACATTTGTAAACATTTGTGTACTTTTAGATCGAGTCCATGTCTTCTAATCTTTTAGTAGTGGTAGTTCGAATGGTGTTATGTATATTCGGAAGGGTTGATTATGGGTTGGTTAGTATTTTAGGCCTTAAAATACATTGGTGAAGTGGTAGATTGGTTCTAGCTAAGATTAGGACTCGACATCTAGCTTAGTGTCGAAAAATAACGTAAGCAACGCGGTTTATGTGGTTAGGGCATAAAACACAAGTTTTGTTATGTTGGGCCATAAAACCCATAAAATAACTAAAACAAAAATCCACATAAAACGTACATCTCTGCGCCGCCATATAAACAATATAACAACCACACACCCCCCTAACACCCCCCACCCACCCCCCAGGGTTTGGGTTATTACCCGAAGAAGGACTCGACATCTAGCTTAGTGTCAGAAAATAATGTAAGCATTGGTATAAGGTTTTCTCCGCCGAAAGGGAGCTTGTTGATTAGTGAAGTAACTCTCGAGTTGGATACTCAAGGAGTGGAGTAGGGCGAAGAGGAGCTTCGTGACCGAACCACTATAAATCATCGTGTCGGTTTGTATTTTCTTTTACCTTCTCTTTTCTTATGTCTTTACATTTATCGCTTTACTTTTACACTTGCATTGTGCTTATGATTGTGTCCATTATTGTGTATGTTGTGTTAGTCATGGTTGTGTAGCTCTTTGTAGTAAACATTATGAGTGTGGATATATTGATAAAATATGCGCTAGTTATTTTAAATCCATTATCGACACTTCTCATATTGCGTCAATCTTGATTGGTGATTTGATACAAATGATCTAGTTCGAAAACCTCTTCTGGAGGTGGTCCCTTTAAATAGGGTGGACCCCTGATGTATCAGGCGGCCTCCATATATTTATGGGACCGCCGATAGAGAGTCATGTAAAAATTAATATAAAAGATTTAAAGTTTTTAAAAGGAAACGTACTCACCCCCGTCTACGATTTCCACAATTGGTATGAGAGTCACGTCGCTCTTGTTTTCAAAACAAATGGTTTTTAAAATAGAGTACGATCCATGTATCAAATTACCTATGAAGGGAGATTAAATATGAAAAGTGTTTTGTTGCTTGATTCGTATTACTTTTGTTGTTAAATATACCTCGTATACTAGCTTGAATAAAAATCTTTTCAAAAAGCTTGAAAGTGTTAATATATGTATTTCTAACTCATAGGAGTAAAAATGATGTCTAAAACACGTGTTTTATGTGCTGGAACAACTCTCTAAAATCCTACGTCCCTATATTAAGTTACCAAATGATTTTTTACGAAAAACGTATGTTTGGGTCACTGGTGGCGGTCCCATAAATGTCTGGGTGGCCCCCTAATATATCTCGGGGCCGTCACCTTTATGGAGGCCGTCTGTCTGTTTTAGCAAAATTTGGCAAACTTTGAAAAATCTTATAAAATCAACCGTAAGTCCATAGAAGTCATGCCACCCGCCATTCCGAAGATAATTGAGTCTACTTTCATTTAAAAATACTTCCATGTCTTCATTATAAACTTAAATAAGTCACAAATGCAAAATACTACATAATGGTCAAAACCTTGAGTTTTAATTTAATGTAAAACTTGTATTTTGCATTTTCCTTTGAGTCGGACATTTCTAATTGATGTATCTTTGAAAAATAGTGTATTTGTTCTTTTAAAATATTGATTTTCGTTAATTTTTATAATGGGGATTAACTATTTTATTTTCAAATAAAATCAATCTAAGTATACATCTTTGTATTTAATACAAAAAACAATGGCGGATATCTTTGTGTGCATGCTAAATGCTTATGTGTATTTAGTTGTATCTTAATTTTGTTAATAGATATTATTAAGTGAGCATTGCTACCTATAATTGAGCTACTTATACATCTAAACACATATGTCATATGCACCATTTATTTGTTAATAGTTTTTCGGATTATGTTTAATAGGAATTATGCTAGATTTCTTGCGTTAAGTTGCAAAATTGTTTGTGCATTGCATATAGGCATAGATCAATATATTTACAAGTGTTACATAAACATCTTGTAGATCATTTTGAGTGAAATCCAAATATGCTGCTATGCTACTTTTGAAAGAGAATTTAGGCTAGGATAAAAGCTTCAAAATGAAACTTAAAAGTTCATTTTTGTAAACCTAATGTAGTACTAACAAAGTGCAAAATTCTACTTTCTAATACTTAACTATAAAGGATAAAATAAACTAGAAATTTAAGAGCACACAAGCATTAATGCTGCTGTTTAACTTTTGATTCTGCTGGTACACTTGACTACTCTAAAGGCGCAGGTTAATCTTCAAATTTAAAACTCATACACTAGTTACTAAATGCATTCAACCCAATTGACTAAGTGTGATCTCAAAATGCTTATGAAATCCTACAATCTAAAGTTACTTTTACTGAAAAATTGCCCTGGTGCTTAAACAGACTTTTTAAGTTCTAACTAATTGAATTCTACTAACTAACTTTTAAAAACTATTCTAAACTTGCTAAAACAACTGAATTCAACTATTTAAGAAGTTTAGACAGACTGTTATTGACTTTAAAGGTCAAATTAACCTTGTACCAAACACTCTTTTAATAAACCTGTCAAATCTAAAGTAAGCTTAAAGTCTATTTAAAGCTGAACTCCTAAAACATTTTATCCAATTCTATTTTAACTAAACTAATGAAGCTATTTAAACTCTTAAACCTACAGCTTAATAGTAGATATAAGCTAGTTTGTCTCCTAGCTTATACTGCTTAATATGACAGAATTGAAGGAATGAAATCTAAATGAGTTTTTTACTAAGACAGCTTAAAACAATTACAACTATAAGCTAAATAAGCTAAATGCAACAGGATTAAGCATAAGAATTCAAAAGATTAAGCAATATGTAATAAGCTATAAATGCTAAATTGAAATTTAGAAAGGAAAACCTGGATTTGTAGAGTCTTCAACTTAAGTATCAAAGAGAGAAAACTTAAAGTGTTCCTATTGGTGCTTCCAAAGCCTCGTAAAATGGCTATAGCTCAATAAGCTTTAAACGCTTATTACTCCATGTAGTTTCAAAATGAACCAAATACACTCAATTTATCATTATTTTGATGTAAATTGTGAGAATGAGTAAATGAATGACTATTAACAAAGTTTTTAACTAAATTTGAGCTTATGAACAGGAATAAGCTCAAAAGAGCTTATTGAGAGCTTAATGAGTGAAAACGGCTTAATATTGAAAACAAAGAACAAGTAAACTTGAAAACTGAATATTATTACTCAAATTGATTTCGTACAAGCTTAAAGAAGAAGAGTACAAGTGTTTGAAACTGATTTCTAAAAAACTTGAAAGAAAATGCTTAAAATTGAAGAAATTACAAACTGAAAATTAAAACACACACAACTACGAAAAAATGAAACCTATAAGTCCTATTTATAGAGAATTGAAGAGGAGAGGAGTGGAATTCTCGAATCTTCCAATACATCTCAGCCGTAGATCATTTTTAAATCATTTATGGCCGTTTGATGAGAATTATGAGGTGTTCGAACCAATTGAGGGTTGACACGTGGGTGATTTGACGTGGAGGAGGATTTAGAACAAGCTTGAATGATATAGAGGAGCGGGGGTAGGGATTTGGGTGAAGTTGGGTTTGTTATGGTTTTGGCGGGAAATTCTGTTGAGAATTTGTTAGAGGGAAGTTTTAAACCTGCGTAATGTATTTGAACTTTGGGTTATTAGCACAAATGGTCCCTGCGTTTCACCCGTCCAAAATATAGTGTAAAAACAAGTTTTGAGAATGACAGCATTAGTCCTTGTGGTTTCTTTCTTCTTTTTCCTCTTTTCAAACAAACTTTCATCTTTTTGCAATTTTGGTCCTTGGACTTCAAACTTCTAAATAGGCCTTTGAACTTTGGAGACTTGTCAAATTTGGTCCTTGTCTTTATTTTGGGTCTTCATTCCTTGTATTAGACTGATCCGGCTTTGATCATTGGCTTCCCGTCTTCACTCTTGACTTGACTTTTTCCGTTTCTTGTCGGTTTTTTTACTGATTTTGCTTCTTTTTGTCCTTTTTATCCTTTCCTGACAAATAGCACTAAAAAGCACACATTTTTATCTTTGGCATTTTTTGGCTTTTATTTGGCAAAATCCCGGGTAATTTATATATACAATTAAGCAATTATCAAAATTCCCCAAACTAAAGGATTGTCGTGTCCTCACGCAATGTTATCAAGTGTACACTTTGTAAACTATCAAGTTTCCAAAATGCCCTTGTTTTCACCTTTTTATAAATCACTTTTTAACTTAAGCTTTTTCTCAACATTTAATCTCATGGAAACACATTAATGGCAATCATTGCAATTTTGCAACTTTTAGGCTCATTGAAATAGGCTACTCCCGATTAATAGAGCACAAAAGAGGAAAATTCGTCTTCCCTGACTTTTCACTAGACTAAACAAAGCTATTAAACAAGATCATTGTCAATATAAGTCCAAATGGTTAAGCTCTTATACTTACAACTTGTGAACTTTTCACTCCCAAGAATAAATTAATGATTAAGATGTGTGCACTCTTTTTAACTCAACCATAGATCAATTTATCTTTATAGTTGAAATCCATCTAAGCTTTACACTCAAGCCTTGTGAGCTAAAATGTTAATAACATAGATAAACCTCACCTCAAAGCTAAAAGAGATTCGGAAACAAAACTTATAAATTGATTTGAGAAAATGAAATTTTTAACCATTCTTTTATTTTCCATATACTTATAAATTATTATTTTTTTTCTCAATAGGAATGTTGTTCTTAGTTCGAACCCCTACTTAGGCCTTTCTCCCAAATAGGATATCGCATCAACAACCGGTGTTCTTAGTTCGAACCCCCACTCCGCTGCTAACGTTTGTGGGTTATCGCGACAACACCTTTTTCCTACAAAGCCTAGAATCCAAAGTCCCTTAGTTGCAATCATCACCTAGGCCGCGCTCCCTAGTGATGAATGCCTACGAACCTTGATTCCACGTACATAGTTTTAATCCTTAGTTGCGACCCCATCCGAGTCTCACTCTCAACATGGATACGCCAACGATTAAAACTATATATAGCTTTTATTATTCTATTTTTGCGAATGCTTCATTGGCACGAAAAATAATGCTTTTGCATTAGAAATGCTTCATTGGCATTCTTTTTATAATTATATTTTTGATGAATGGAAAAATTTCACTTTAGAAAATCAACTTATAAATTTGAAACCAAAAATCTTACTTACATATTAAAATGAATTCTTTTTCAAAATGTAAGACTTTTTCTAAAGACATTGGTTGACTTAGTTAAATTAAAAAGAGCACGTATGATTAGGTGTGTTAAGAGCTTGTGGGAGTAAAAAGACACAAATCATTCATATAAGCTTTAGGTTTTCCAAATAAACCTTGCTTAATAGCGTTGCGTGACGTGGCTTGTTTACTACATTTTGCTAAATCAACCTTCCCAGTTAAGATCGTGAAAATCGTCAGCTGTCATTTGGAATAATTATTTACAACAACCTATCAGTGATGATTCATAGCCTCGCTTTACTTTATTTACAATGCTTTTATAAACCAGCGAGGGGGATACAAGCTCACTTGTATTTATTATACATCAAAGTACTTAAAACGCAGATATGTGAGATTCATAGCCTCGCTTTTACTTATTTACATGCTTTATAAACCCGCGAGGGGGATACATGCTCAATTGTTTTTAATATACACAAGTACTTAAAACCGATATTGTGAGATTCATAGCCTCGCTTTTACTTATTTACATGCTTTATAAACCCGCGAGGGGGATACATGCTCAATTGTTTTTAATATACACAAGTACTTAAAACCGATATTTTGTGAGAAGTTCATAGCCTCGCTTTTACTTATTTACATGCTTTATAAACCCGCGAGGGGGATACATGCTCAATTGTTTTTAATATACACAAGTACTTAAAACCGATATTGTGAGATTCATAGCCTCGCTTTTACTTATTTACATGCTTTATAAACCCGCGAGGGGGATACATGCTCAATTGTTTTTAATATACACAAGTACTTAAAACCGATATTGTGAAGTTCATAACCTCGCCTTTACTTATTTACATGTTTTATAAACCCGCGAGGGGGATACATGCTTGTATATATATATACAAACACTTTTATAATCACTCGTTTATCTTATAACAATGTGATTACATTTCAAAGAATTAATGAGTTTCAAAACCTCACATACTTTATAATCCCTGATAACCTAACTATAAACCCTGACTAGCAAGTGTTTTCACACTAGAAGCTCATCACTGATATATTATTGCCTAAGTACATGAAAATGTCTCTTTGGGTAGTATCTCCTAATATCTCTTCAATATCTATTTGGGTAGTATCTCCCAATATCTCTTCAATATCTATTTGGGTAGTATCTCCCAATATCTCTTTAATGTCTATTTGGGTAGTATCTCCCAATATCTCTTCAATATCTATTTGGGTAGTATCTCCCAATATTTCTTTAATATCTATTTGGATAGTATCTCCTAATATTTTTTTAATATTTATTTGGGTAGTATCTCCCAATATTTATTTAATATCTATTTGGGTAGTATCTCCTAATATTTCTTTAATGTCTCTTTGGGTAGTATCTCTTAATATCTCTTTAGTATCTATTTGGGTAATATCTCCTAATATCTCTTTAATATCTCTTTATGTGATTCATGAGTTTAGGGTAATAATAATGTTCTCCATGATAATACTGTTCTCCAGGATAATAATGTTCTCCATGATAATTATACATGCAATACCATTTTCCTATGATAATTGTATTCGTTGCAATTATTACTAATAACGGGTGTATAACAACGTAACCCAATATCACACTATAACCGTAATTACTATCAACACTGGCTTTATAACATTACTTATGATGACTTGTATCAACTATTACATTTCAATCTCTATGAATTTCACTCAACCATTGTGTTGACTTTTTAGCATGTTTATATCAGGTAATTTAGCAACTTATGACACGGAGTGGCATGGACTTGAAATTGTCTAAAACTTTGTTATCAATTCACGTTTGTATGTAACTAGATTTGGGACCGTGCCTATTGTAAAACTCTGAATTAAATGAATGATACGTATCTTATAAAAACGATCTCTTTGATCTTTCATGATTGTGTCCTGTGATTCATGAAGTAATACCCTCCAGATTAACTTCCGCTACTATAAGCGTAAAAAGGGGGTGTTACAGAGTGGTATCAAAGCTCACGGTTATAGAGAACAAGGGTAAAACCTTAACTATAACTACTTTTCTTTTGCCATCAATGTCCTCCGTGCCACTACATTCCCTGAATTTTGAAGATGCCACTACTTTTTCCGAATAGTATGTAAAAATACATAACTTCTATACTATTATATAAATAACTTATGTTATTTACACTGAGTTGTCATACATAATTATGTCTACTCCTGAATATATCCATCCTATTATTATCCTATCTGATTCTGATGTTGAGGATACTTTTTCCTTTACACATTCTCCTGATTATATCCCGGCTTTATCAGACTATTCTCTAGCTTCACCAGGAAACACCTCTCCTAAATTTTTAGATGATTTAAAGATCTTTTATCCTCACTATCTATCTCATTTTTTCATGATGATCCGTATATAAAGATCATACAAGCATATGATACCATTCCACCACCTCAAGTTATTATTGCTCTACCAGCTATTGTACCTCCACCGATGTTGATTCCCAAGATTTCTTTCCTTCCGAGAAGATTTCACCACCTAAAGATGCTGAGACCCCTGTTGAATAACCCATTCTAATATCTCCATCTTCATCAGTAAGATCTTCATCACCGGTTAGGTCAACTACATCACCACCTGACTATCCCTTTAATGAATCCTTAAATTTTATAAACTAGTTTCCCAAAAAACTAAATTAGAGTGTAATCAGAGTAGCGCAACAGAAGCATAGTGGGCCCATAACCCACAGGTCCCATAAATCGAAGTATTCCATCCACCTAGGTTCTGACAAGATATATCAAGATTTGGATAAATTCTATTAGTTGTCATCAAGAGGTGTGGTCTTAAAAATAAGTAGACGTGTGAAAGGAGGCAATTATAATTATGGTGCGCAACATAATTATAAATGCATCACACACGTGGACTTGTGACCTTGATTAGCCTAACATAAAGATCAAATTCATGCCTAGTACCTACATATATTCCTAAACAATACCACTACAACTTTCAACTAAATTTCGTCGAGATTTCTTTAAGGGGTGGAGACTATAACAACCCGTAATTTTTATCAATGTAAATATCCATCTATTAAGTTAAATGCAATGTACTATCTATATATTATATATGAACCACCTTTTTCAGGGAAATTTTTCGCTTTATTACATTACTTGCTTAACCAATATCTCAATATGCAATGTAACTTGCCTATCTAAAGTTAACGAGCTCACGCAACCTACCTATGGCAATCCTATCTTTATATATGTCAAGTAAACATCATAACATGTCAAGTCAATATCATAATATCTTTTTTACAAAATACATTACTCATATAATGTACCATTTGCAAAGTTATATCAAGACGGGCTTTAAACCATTATCATATTCTGAACCCTAATTTTTAGGTAATGTAACCATCCAAGATGAATGTACAAGTAATCAAAGCTCATGTACAAGTAATATAACATCTCATTTAAAATATAAACTCCTTTCAAGTCAAGTACAAGTCTTATAAAGCACAATGTACAAGTCATTAAGCATGACATCTAAAATAGCCGTTTTACCTTCGTTTTCATTCTTGTTTCTTCCCCACCACTTTTGTACAAGCTACTACACTTAATATACAATGTATAAACCCTAATTATTCTACTCATAAGCTCTCACACATATTTTTTATAACACCCCCATAAAATCACAACGCAGCGGAATACCACATTGGGGTGCTACTTCATAGTATAAAGTACAAGTTATATAAAATGACTTCAAAAGAGACGTTTAATAAAATGTCACATTCGATTTAAACAAATCAGAGTAAATTTAGGTCCCAATAATT
>BQNB010075089.1:3191-31582 GCA_026074375.1 Tanacetum coccineum | reverse complement strand
CTTGACGAATACGAGTGTTCATCTCTTGCACTTGATAGAAGAAGGAAGAAGATAGAAGATGAGATTTGATCACTTGAAACAAGATTTAACTATGTTAGTGATCAAGAGATTTTGTGAGAGAAAGAAGATTTTTAGAAAGAGAAAGATAGCTAAAAATTCGTGCAAAGAGGTCTATTTTTCTGCTGAGAATAGTGCAGTATTTATAGCCATGAATTCCTAACGGCATCTGGTGGCGGACCCGGTGGTCCCAGATATATCTGGGGGCCGCCTAGCCACTTAGGGGGCCACCCCTAGACTGACACTCTGATTTTTGTCTTTTTGTTAGGAAGGTTAATCCTGGTATGTTGTTTTCTGTTTTGGGAGGAAAAACTGAATTCAACATTTATGTTTATAAATAAAACATTATTTTTATTAACAAAAATATTTTGTGTATTTTTGTAAAAATATAATTTTATAGAAATGTGAAGGCTAAGAAGAAAAAATTATTTTCTTGATCATTAATCGTGTTTAATGATTTGTTTATCCATACCTTAAGTGATTTATGTCGAAATGGAAGTTTACGATTAATAGCATGTAAACGTTTATTTTTATCGTGAATGCTTTTACATTTTGTCATCTTCAAAACGTAAAGGAGTCGAAAAATATAAATAACGTTTTTAGGCATTATTTGTATTAACAATCTCTTCCTTTTTGATGATGACAAAATATAAACTCATGTTAGATAAAAATAAAATTTGCAAGTTATTAATGAGTTTTAATTCCATTTCTCCCCCTTATTGTCGAATCAAAAAAGGTTGATCATCGAGTAGAAAAGAAAGAAATCGACGATTCTAAGGGATCGAGCTTATTGGATTTTGCTACAAAAACAAGTTAGAAGGACAAGAGATATTTCTAACAAGTAGCAAGGATTACGATAAATATATTCATGTCTATATAGAAGAGAAGTAGCCATCTAAAACACAATGCATACAAATCACCCATAATTATAAAGGACCATTCATTCATAATATATTAAATTCATACTAGAAGAGTATGAATATTTCAAGACCATGAATTAAGCATAGAGGCATAACATAAAGAAACATTTTAAACTATAGCTAGACTAGTTAATTCTTGATGTCTAGGAGATGCCACGATCAAAAGATGGGTTTCTGATTATTTAGATAAATTAAACATGTGAGAATGTTTAATAGTTACGAGGTAAAAATGGAGAGGTTGGTGATGAATTGTTTGGTTGTGGTGGAGCTCGATATAGAGGTCGAGTGAGAAGAAATTGAATGAAGTTAAGCTCATTTCTTATGGATTGAAATTGATTTAGAATAGAGTGATGTCTAAGGAAGGATGGCTTTGGAGTAGAATTGGGTTTGAAGGTCTTGGAGGTGCATCTATGATATCATTAAGAAAGGGATTTGATGGTTGAGGAGATGGTGTGTCATTTGAGGAAGGAGGTGAATATTGAGGTTTTGACTCAAATGAGAAAGATGTAGTACCAAAAGTAGATGACGTATCTTTGGTTGATGGAGTTATTGATGGTGCACTTGGTGGAGATAGAGAGGAGGATTTTGTTATAGTAGAAGGTTTGGTAGTGTCATCTTCATCACTAGATATGTTCACAAAGAGTTGTCTAGGTGGAATGATGGTTAGTTTAATTTTCTTGGAAGGGTTAGAGGAGGAAGCTTGGGTGGAATCCATGGAAGTGAAAGAAAAGTAAAGAAGATGATTGTGAAGATGATGAAGATGGCGAGGATGAATACTATTTATTTTGGAGGTAGTGGATTAAAGAAGGCATGGGAAGTTAAAAATTTGATTCCAAATGTGCTTTAGGCAAAAATGCAAAGAAAGTAGTGAGAAGTTATAGAGTGGATAGTCAACTGCACAGAAAATCAAGAGAGACACAGTAAAATTCTCGTAATCCTGATGGCGGTCCCATAAATGTATAGGCGGCCCCAGATATATATGGGGGCCGCCCAATATTTTTGGAGGCCGTTTTCTGGAAGCATGAAAATTTTTCCCAGTTATCCAGACTTTCATAACCTGCTGCGAATCTTTGCTATCTGTAAAATCTTTTGTAAGCCAAATCCAATTGCCTCAAAGATTCATCTAACACTTCCTAATAATCAAATTCACAAGGCTAGCTATCCTAATTTCTATTAGGGAAGCAAATTTAGGCATATTGACTAGAAATCATTTAGCATGAATAATATCATAGAGATAATAATAACCATAGTTATTAACAGTCTGGTAAACAAATTTGGGGAGTTACTGGAAACGATCTCTAAGGATTACTTATGTTACGTCAATACTAAGTACTAGAAATCCTACCAAGCATCATAAGTTATAGTGACGAAGTATAGATAATAAAAATAAATACCAACCAATACAACTAAGTAGTAAATATAGATATATTGTCATATAGCAATTTTTCAAATTGCTCACTTCTTCTTCTTTCCTTTCCACAAGTTCTTGATTTCCTTCCCGATTGACCTTAATCCACCACGGTGCTCATTTCTCAATTGAACTTGACGGTTGAGAATTTTGGTTTGACAAGTATAAAAAGGTTCCATGTCTGAGTCAATATTGGGTGGGTTTTCAAAGACTCGAGGAACCTCATTTGTTAATGAATTAACAAAACAAGTGGGGAAAGGAGTGCTTGCACGCAAGGTCCCTTCGTCATTTCTATCATTATCATCATCGTTGGGATGAGAAAAGGATGGTTGACCGAAGGCGGATGATGTTTGTTATTACAAGTATCAAATAAACCCTCAAATATATATAATACATATACGTATACGTAAACAAAGTATCATACAATTTATTCTTAGGTAAGAATAATGAGTAATCAACATGGGTATTGTTCTCCTCGGTGAGAGGTGAATGGAAATCTACGTTCATGTCGCAAATCGAGCCTGATTGTCATTCAAGTTTTTGGTTTTGGTTTTAAACTATTTTTATACTAAAAATTAAACTAATATTAATTCTAAGATTTAAGACTACAAGATTATACTAAAATTGATCTAAAAGATAAAAATTGACAAATATGCTTGCTAAGTGACGTGAAATATTTCTTAAGTGTGAATTTAGGTTTATTAACGAATTATAATCCTTAGAAAAAATAATTTTCTCACAACGTTGGTTTATTTTGAAAACGATCTCTTAAAAAGAAAATAATTACTAGATGTGTAATTTGTGTATTTCTTACGGGATTGTTGCCCCTTTTAAACAATCAATTTACAAATCTAAATATCCGACAAATTATTAATCAATTAAACCTTTTTCAAATCCACACTTAAATCCCAAATCCCAAATCACAATTTCACTTAGCAAGCATTAATTAAACTACTCGGTTTATCTACTTATTGATCAAATTATGCAAAGCCAAAACATTTTTTATACTACTCTTATACTATTATATTGAATTGATAGAAAATGGAATGGAACCTAACTTGAAGTCCCGCAATTAAACGTATAACACCCGATTGATTTAGCTAAATCAATATTAATCAAATTCGGTCTAGTCTTAAATAAAACCCTTAAGCTCCGCGTCTCGTGAGTTGACCGGCACCAAAAAGTCAAACAACAAAACAATTCAAATTGTTAACAGTTAACATGTTATCCCATTTCGCAATTTTTTTTGCAATTCACTGTTATGTACTATTAGGCCCAATCAAGTATCAGACAAATGAAACTTAATCTCTTAATCGTGATCCAATTCTCAAGTTACGGCCCCTAAACACTACAAGGCCCAAAATTCGATGTTTAATAAACAAAATTTACACGAACACAGTTGCTATTTAGCAAAAAAAAGACTTTTCTAGTAAACAAACATTGTTCACAGTATAGCAATATACGATTAAGCCAGAGCATTTAACCATATGAGTAAGACAACTCCTAAAAAGTGAAGGATAAGCAAATAGAACTAGAGTACCATAAACATTAAGCTAAACGAATTCTAAACATAGTACGAGTTTTAAGCTAGAACGAAATATTAAACTAAAACTTTTTAATAAGCTAAAACCTTGACGAAATAAGTATAGTCTATAAGCAACGTGAGTTAGCAAACTGAAACAATCGATAAAGCTCATAACGTCATTACCTTATGATAAGCTAAGGATTTTTTTGTAGATCTACAAATTGAACGACGCTAAATAAGCTAAACACTAAACTAGATAATATCATAAACTAATTACCCAATAGCCATAGTAAAACGACAATCAAGGACGTTGAGTATAGCTATTATGCCCCACATTAAAATCTACAAATATCACTAATTCGAATAAGCACTTAGCTCACGAAAGTTTCGATCCAACATATTAGATTACTCAAAACCGAATAGCCTATTTAGAAGCTTATCTTATCGGAAAAATAAGAGCTTCTAATCATTTTTTTTCAAAAAACATTATATGCACAAAAATAAGGTCGCATTATTCGAACTTATTTAGCTTATTATTTCCAATAGTGCTTAATAACAATTGTAGTGAATCGAATTAGCTTGAAAGCTTATAGAGTCATTATCTAGGTTATTAAGTAACTTTTGTAATAATATTGCTGCGAGAATATGCACACGAAACTATCAACTTAAGAATAAGCTACACGAAAAAGAGATGAACGAACGAATAAGTGAAAAATAAGCAAACTGAGATCTACAATAAGCTTCAAACCATTTTTTATTACATCATATTAATAAGCTTGTGAAATAAGCTAGTACACTAAGCATGAATATCAGAAATAAGCTACTACAAATTTGAAATAAGCTGAAAATAAGAAAACTAAACTAAGAAAAACTAAAGACTAGCTCCCAAAAATGAGGGTAGCGAGTTGCTTTTTATAGCCAAAGAGGGGAAAAAATGTAAATTTCGTCCTATCCTTTAGCACTCGAGTAGCCAATCATTGCATTGGGATTAGCCTCACACGGATCGAGGTCAAATGAAAAGAAAATCCAACCGGTATTGAGATGCCACGTGGAACTTCAATTTGCTTCATACCAACGCTTTGATTTTCGACTGTTGGATCATTTAACTAAAATCTGCCCTTTTCATTTTGAGAAGTAATATACCCATCGCCACGTGTAAGCTTGTTATAGGCCCCTTCAATTCATAGTGTGCTATCACGTGACCCAGGGAGAATTATTTAAGCAGCACATGATGATGACGTCACTGTGACGTCACTCATCAATTATAACACATTTTATTGCTCTCATGTTGGGCTTTAAATGGGCTTATGCTCGCTTGGGCTGGCCCGACCCATAAAATGGGTTACGGGCTGGCCCAATAAAATCTGAGGGCACCGTTGAACTCGTTTTCAAGTGCTCTTTCCAATGGCATGCTTGGGAACTTTTCACGACTTTGTCTTGATTTTGAATAATAGGCACTCTTGATCGCGACGAACCCGTAAATACCCGTTTTTGCTTTGTTTTCAATCATTTCTACATGCAAGACATAAAAATACCAAACAAGCATATTTCTAAGATAATTATCCATATTTTAGTATTTTTAGTCCAATTAATAGTATTTTCCGATGTATAAACGATGTGTGTTTTAGCACACATTATATTCCCCCACACTAAGCCATTGCTGGTCCCACACACAATGTTAATAAAACAAACCTAGAAATAAATAATTTTATTCCCCCTTTAACTTATGACCCGTCACAATCAAACAAGAACAAAAAATATCTAGTAAAAGGTTCAAAAATCGTTTAATTCTCAAGCACCCCCGTTTTAACCATTTATTAAATAATAAAAACTAAGATAATAATTTTTATAAAATTTAATTTTAAAAAACTTAAGATCTTAGGGAGTTCGTCTTCCTTTGACTTTTCATATCTCCTCAAACTAAGCTTTAAAACGTAAATCACAGCTAAATAGAAATAGATGCTAACACTTACTATATATGCTAATTGTGTATTACTTTTCATTCCTTTACTTCCTAAATTTTGTATCTCATGTTGTCTTATTTTGGGCATATACCCGAAGCGCTCTTTAAGACTTTGTTTGCGCGGATTTATTAAATCCGAAAATAAAGTGGGACGGTTAAAGATAAAATTTAGCTTCCACCCCTATCCTTGAAAAACGATGAAGTGACCGAAATTTGGCTTTTGTTGCTTTTGCCTTAATTCATGTCATATTCCCCCCCATAGGCTCTTTAAGGAAGAATCAGTATTACTGATTTACACCCATATTCCCTAAGGCTCTTTAAGGTGCAATAACTAAGCAACTTTTTTCTCAATCATTTAATTTTGTAAGTACCATATACCCTTATAGGCTCTTTAAGTACAAATAATTTCATAATATTAGGATTACAGTATGCCATATACCCTTAGGCTCTTTAAGGCAAAAAGTTTTAAAATAATTAAATCTACTCATGCCATAATACCCTAAGGCTCTTTAAGGCATAAGTAAAGCAATAAACCATATGATGCATATAATAAGCCAAAATTTGAATCATCGACTTCCAAATCAAAGGGAAGTTACTAAAAATTAAGTTGAACCGGACAACCTTACTTATTAAGCATTATATATAAGTGAACATAGCAATTCGGAGAACAAGCCAACTTTTAATATTTATGAGCCTTAAAGAAATCCCACTTATTAACACGTTTGCATCTACGTATTTTCATACTTCTATTATTTTTCGTTCTTTGCTCATAAATTTAAAGTTAGCTAACAATGAGTCTCGAATAGTTAAGGATAAGCTAGTGTTTAAAAATCGCTCAAGTGTCAAAAGCTACCTAGTTTACGGGCCTATCTTTATTACCAATATTATCATTTTTTTCGGGTGCACTTAGAACCAATAAGTTTTAAAATTTTGGAGCAATAACGGGTGTTGCAAGGGATATCAGCAAGGGTCAGGTGATGATCATATTTCGTTAGAAATCACCCCCCCCTACACTTAAAATGGAACATTGGACATTTATGTTTAAAAATATCAGGTTTTGACCCCCAAACGTAGGAAGACAAATTAGGCATAATGCAAAATAAAATGTCCGCAAAGGGGTAAGGGGAATACACAATTTAATTACTGATTCTCAAGATTGAGGATTTCTGTTAAAGCAAAAATATTACAGTTTTTATCTACCACATGTCGTTATGTTTTGAATAATGACAAACATTATGACTTGAATATACATATCGTTATATGTACAAGTTACTCGTCTTTCATATTTTGTCTCCCCCCCCCAACATACGAATCAAATACTCTCGCCTCTTGAATTCCTCGTTTGTTATACAAACTCACATGGTTCGTCATGATTTGTTATGTTGCATTATGATCACAACGTCATTTCTCATGGGCATCTACAAAGTATTTTATTTAAACAAGTAAATTTATTTTGACAAGCACTCAACTAGACATTTTACACTTTACAAAAGTTTACCTTATACTTTAAATATACACGTTATTTGTTTTAATTTAGGAAAGAAATTAGATAAATTGATTTTTCTCACATCATGCCCATTCACATCATCTTAATCTTAAAAAATATTCTACCAAGTTACATAAGATCTTTCAAGATTTTGCAAATCAAAATTTGGATTTTGTTACTGTTGGGTCGGTGCATTGTTTACAACGCCGGTGTCCGATGCTTACTATATGGTCCGGTGCCTGTGCCGGTGCCTTTCAGCTTTTTCTATAAATAGCATGAGCTTTCACTCTGATTATTCACACTAAAACACACTTTTCACCCCTTTTACACACACTTTCTCTCTAGTTTTTGGACATTTAGATATGTAGAAACACACTCATTAATCACTTCCATTCTTGAATATGATCATAATGCTTCTAACTGCGTTTCACATGTTTTGTTGTAAGCATTACTTCTATATTGATCCACCAATAAGCACAAGCTTGAAGATTCTTGCCATCTTTCATCCCACCATACCCAAGCATATAACATATGAAGATTTTACATAATTTAGCAGATCTCATCATCATCATTCATCAGTTCCATTTAAAGGCTTCCCATTAATGAAAGTTTATTAGATTGGAGCATTTATATCCATTTAGGGACACATTGTCGTGGTATCTCACTGTAATCACATTTTGTATAACCTAATATCTGGATTAGATGGTTTATGTGTATGTGCCATAAAAAACATGATTTGTTATGTTGGGTTTGGGTTGGTTCTACCCGGTGTGTAAGGACTCGGTATCTAGCTTTTGTACCGGATAAAGTGTAAGCGATGATGGGTTGGTTTACCCCAGTGTGTACAGACTGGTAATTTAGCTTTGTTCACCGGAC
Source organism: Tanacetum coccineum (assembly GCA_026074375.1). Taxonomy (NCBI): domain Eukaryota; kingdom Viridiplantae; phylum Streptophyta; class Magnoliopsida; order Asterales; family Asteraceae; genus Tanacetum; species Tanacetum coccineum. Next base: position 23,347 of record BQNB010075089.1, on the reverse strand, counting down.
AAAAGTGGTACAGCAACGTTGTGTTAGGTTTTTTCTCCGTCCCAAGTGGTGGTAGCTTGGTGATCTAGTTAAAGTAAACTCTCAAGTTGGGTACTTGGGGATAGTGAAGTAGGCGGAGATGGAGAGCTCAGTGGACCGAACAACAAAAATCATCGTGTCCGGTTTGGCCATTGCCGCTGACATTTGCATTGACCCAGTATTTACACAGGCGATGCCTTTACATTTGCGGTTCAATAATATGCTTGTTGTATGTTGATTGTGATCATGAATGCATCGCATAGTCTAAACATCTTAGTTGCGGAAAAGTTAAGGCTTAGTACGTGTGAGCTTTGTGTTTAGACTATTGTTTAATGTACTTATGGTGTTTATGATCGGTGTTGTGACTACGTGGTTATCTATGCTGTCATGATAGACATGATATGTTGGTACTTTTCTATTACGTCGCGATTGATCGGGGATTTGATATGAAAAGTTTTTGATTTTTAAACGAAAACATATTCACCCCCCTCTACGTTTTCCACAATTTGTATCAGAGCCATATGGCTCTAGTTTTGAAAACAAATAGTTTTCAAAACCGAGTACGATCCATGTATCAATCTATCCGAAAAATGGGACTTAATATGAAAAGTATATTATTCTTAGAAGTCTTGTTTCTTGAATATCTTTGTTATACAAGCTTGAATAATGTCCAAAATTTGTCATATAAACTTACCTTAAAGCCTACCCGAGTGTTATACCTTTTTGTGGGGCAAAATATGTGTTTTTTGAAAAAGCGATTCAGACCATACGGTTGTGCTTCGACAAACAAGCCTGTGCCTTTGTAGGAACAAAGCAACAGCTAGACGGTTCTAACGAAGGTTTTGCAATTTTTTGTCAAACTTCACAAAAGTCGTAATATTACTCAACTTGTTAATCCGTACGAGTCAAGTGAGTCTAATTTTAAATAGATTTAGTTAGTAGGACTGAATATAGGTTTAAGTTAAATCTAAATTTCAAAATACCCAAGTGTCCAAAATTTCAAAATTTCGTATAACTCAACTTTTGAGTTCGGGCAACCTTGGGTTGGTGATCCCTTTTGAACATTAATAACAAATTCTTTTTTAAAATTTACATGTATTATGGTCATTAATTCACTGCTTGGTATACATCTCATACTCAAACACATAAGGCCGAAAAGAATTTGTCGTATTGTATTCGGTATACGATTAGTTGCTCATGTTTGCATTGTTGTATATATTGCCTGTATGCCTATCGCTCATTGTAATTTGAGCTTGCTTTATTTGTTGAAATGTATGAATGTCACCGTGTCTCTGTCTTGTGTCCATCGCTTGTATGTCAATTTAGTGTGCTTAAGAAAGTTAATATGGTTTCTAAAGGAGTGTTTGGGTAACTCTTATCTTTGTCAAAAACGAGTTCTATATTTGTATCTATCATCTCATAATAATATGAATATAATGTGTGATATGCTATATGATTACTTGGTTCATCTTATTTAGTTTCATATACTCTTTGCTTCATATATGTGATATTGTTATTTGAGATGCCATGATACTTGTGTGTATTTGTCGTCTTCCATGTTTTTGCATAATTGGGGCTTATGCTAGATCTAGTGCACCTCAAACTAGGATTTTCTCTTCCTGGTATATTTGCTATGTCAACTTCTTGCATCATCTCAATTCTTTTATAGAATCTTGAGATAAGGACCATGTATGCTAGTGAGAATTGTCTGACCTTGTTTTCTTGTTTGCAATTGTGGTTTTGTTTGTTGTTTTTTTTTTTTTTTGATTCATAGTTCTTGTTTGCCATGCTAGTTGCTCTTTTGTTTGTCTATTCCATGTTTTTGCCTAATGAAGATTATCCTAGGCATCGTACATCTTTTATAGGCATACCTATATTTCTTTGTGTTTAATATATCAACTCTTGCATAACCTTAATATCATAGGAATTAAGTTAGTTAAGTATTTTTCTTATACTCATGAAAGTGGGATGACAACTCGAATGTTGCATACCGAATTATCCAGCAAAGATGAAATGTAATGATTTCTAGTTTTAGTATTATAAAGTATTTTCAAAAACCGGATCAAATGTTGGCATCAAAAATTATTGCTTTGGTTAATACTGGTTAACATCTGTGATTGAAAAACTATAAAGAACTGATTCGCGCTTCATTTTTGACCAAGTTGTCTTCGTTATTTAAGCGCATGTATTGGTAAGGAATAAATTCCAGACAAACTCGTGTTTAATTACTCTCTTCACATATTAATTATAAGTACCAAGTTACTATATTAGATAGCGAATTTTCAGAAATCATATGAGGCCTCTCCGGGGTGTCGTATCGACGAGTTGTGGATTTACGATTTAAAGTGTCCTGGCTCCTCATACGTTCACTACATGGACCTCTAGATTACAATAGGCCACGAACGATTGTATGTATGCCCCATTCAAACATTGTTTTATGTAATAATTTGGGTCTCAATGGATTTGTAACATGTTTTTCTGCAACTTTCTGTCAAAAGTCAAATTTTTTTATCATGGCCGTATTCGCCAAAAATGTATCCACCAGTATATGTTTTAAAGAAAAATGAGGCAATTCAAAAAATAAAAAAATAAATACATTGTTAAAATTTATTACAATTATGACATTGTTCAATCTTCATCTTGTCATCTCTATAAACCACTAACTTCCCCAACTTGGTTCTCATTTCTCAAAACACCCTCACTGCTATGTTTTTTTATTTAGTAGTGGTAAAATATGATCTTTTCCTTGTTAGTCTGTGTGTGCATGACTGCTTGGCATTACATATTCATGTGTTGATTGAATGCTCTGGTTGATTATCTTTGTTGTCTTTATCTTGGTGTTTGATGACGAGTTTGATTAATTAAGATAATTCTTAAGAAAGGTATTGTTTTGTCTTAAATGCTTTTATGCTAAATGTTAAGGGATTTACATGAAATGCATGATTTTTTTTTTAGGGTGATGTCTCAGGTGATCTCATAATTTGTCTTTTGTACAGGTGATTTGTGATATGAAATTTTCTAGTTGATAGTTCTTATTCCTTGTTTGATTCCTCTTTATTCTATTCGTAGGACATCTATAATTTATGCATGCTCAATCATAGTTTACATGATATTCTCATGTTTCTCCTTATATGTCAATGTTACATGTTTATTTGCTACTTGTGCACTCATATTATGTTAAAGCATTTTTTTATACTTGTAGAAGTTTAGGATCTTCTTTTTGAAAACTTATTGTTTTAATTAAAAACCAAAATCGACTAAAAGTCTCAAAACGGGGGGGGGAATGAAACAAATCCAACAAGGTTGATACGTATTTTTGACAAATGAATAAACTCAAAAGCAATATGAGATCTCGTGCTTGTTTGTTTCCTTCATCACATAATGTGACGCATCATTCGTTAGTGCAATTGTTTTTATAATCCTAAATGATTCTTTTCCTTATACTTGTGTTTGGTTGATCTACTTGGAACATGCTCTTGTATGAATATTCTTATTCCTCATATCAAATGTTTTTTCGAACGCGCACCATGCCTTGTTTAAGCTAGTTGCATCATATGACCTCTCCTTTTAGTTTTTCTTATTTGTTTGTCCATTTGGGACATGTTTTGTTCATATATATATCTATCTTTTTTTTATTATACGTGTCTACTTGTTAAGTCATTCATGTGATAATACTTGAACAAGTTTTCTTTTCGTGCTTGTTGGTATAAATGTTTGAACTATCATGTTGTAAAATGATATTCTTGCTTCTATCATCTACTAACTCTTTTGGATTTATGTAGGTCGATTAAGATCGATTTCCTTATCAAGATAATTTGTGCTCATTCGCACATATATTTCATACCTTAAACATATCCTCTTTCTTTACTTCATGGCATTGTTCATCTTAACATACTTGTTAGTTGCTTGCATTGTTCATCACCATCTTTACGCCTCTCTTTACAAAATTTCCATGTCTAGGCCCCCATTGCTTCTATCAACCCATAACAAGGTAAGGTTTAGAGTGTAAAACCTTTTTACTTATCCAAAATTGAGTCTTACATCGAGGGTCTCTCCTATAAAGCCGAATCATCATGATCACGTCCGCAACAACATAACTACTTGTAACTCACGAACCAATACAACCCAGGACGGTTAAATCACCGGCCCAATACATTAAGTCAACTCAAGTCTAATAAACCATTCACTATATACATAAGTTGCACCATTTTTGCTCTTCTTCTTCATCTACCTCTAGTATTTACCTCTATTATATGCCTATAACAAATACAAACTATAGCTAAAACGCCCGCAAGAATTAGTGTTAGGCCATGTTGGTTTGTCAATCCAAAAACCTCTTCTCCTCCCTATCAACCATTATCTCCACCATTGGACTACACTTCAGGAGCTCCACCAACTTCTCTAATAATCACTCCACCACTATCTCCAACAATTAACTCCAATGAAAATTGTTTGCTTACTCCTAAGTCAACTCCTCCTCTATTGACTTCGCCACCACCGCCTAAACAACCCACTCCAAGCTTCCCCACCGGTAGCTATTAACTCTTGATTCCCTATTGAAAAATTTGTTCTCTAACTCACCCATCTTCTTCATCTTTACTTGATTTGCTTAGATATTTTCCACCATTCTCAACAAACATACTCATCACTCCTAGACGTTCCCTTGCAACCATGAGGCGTTTGGCAAATGAGCCACTTCCTATTCTTCTATGAACTCGTCTTTTCTTTCGCTAACTCAGGAGTTAGAACCAATCTACTTTCCTCTCCCCTCTAAAATACATAGGACACTCTCCGGTCTCCAATATCCCATAAGCTCACTTCCTTATGTTATCATAAGCCAAATGAATTTCATAATGAAATGCGTCCTATTCTCAAACATATCCTTACAATCTATAACAACCTCGCCACTAAAAACAACCTCGATGATGCAAGTAGTAGGATTATACTCTTTGACATTATTTTACTTTTATTTGCATTCTAGTTTTAGAGAATCATATTGCATCTTGTTTTATATGACTTCCTCGAAAGATGAAATTACACTAAATTTTCTTTTGTAGGTTCAAGCATATACTCCTTATGGTCTATGGCTTACTCATCCAAGTGCATGAAAGTTTTCATCATTCATTTTTCTTTTTTGGTTCATTTTGACCGCCCTCGAGCAAGGGGAGCATTCGTCAAGAAAATCATATTGGATCCTCTATACACTTTGTTGTATATGACATATTTGTCTATGGATCAAAAGCTATTATTGCACTATTTTTTTTGTTTTGTAAGATCATACTTGACGTCCTCGAGCAAGAGGGAGCTTTCGTCGAGCTTTTATAGCCATGCCATCTTAAATTCACTGTGTTGTCTATATTATTACTAGTCCATGGACGAATCTAGTTATGGCACTAATTTTCTTGTTTGTAGCTTTTTTTTATCATATTCTTGACGCCCTTGAACAGGGGAGACCTACGTCAAGGGGGAGCATGCACCGATTCATAATCATTTTTACTCCTTCCGAAATCAAGTCCATCTCATATTCAATCTGCTTCATATGATAGTTGTTGTGACTATTTTTATGTTGCACGACCTAACGTTTTCTGTTGGTACAGCTTTCTAATTTGATCTGTGGATCCGCTATAGACCAAGGACATTTACCTAGAGATGCAACAACATAAAGGGGTTAGAGTAGACTATTTAACTTCACTAGGGATGATGCAAACTCGCATTTTCGGGGAGAAATGAAGTTAAACTCCAAGGACACACCCTTTTTTGTTTCGACAAAAGGGGGAGAAGAGTGTAAACGGAGAAGGTAATGTAAAAGGGGCTTTATGGGGATACAAGTACTTTTTACATTTACTATTTATTACGTTTACATATTTGGCATCATCTAAAAGGCGAGATTGTTCGTGCAAATATTGCGGTATATAATCTACCACCATTAGCGTTTGTTTTGATAATGGTCAAATTTGTGACTTGTTATAACAAATCGTTAATATGTTACAAGTTTCAGCAATCTTATTTTATTCTCAACATACATCAAACAACTCGCGACGTCTCGAATCCGTATGTTACACACAGGTTCGTACATGTTTGTTATGTTGCATTATGATCAAACGTCATTTCACATTTGCATCTACAAGTATTTTATTTAAACAAGTAAACTTTATTTTGACAAGCACTTAACTAGACATTTTACTTTACAAAGTTTACTTACACTTTAAATATACAAGTTACTTTTTTACTTTAGGGAAAATAAAAATTAGCAAAATGATTTTTTACATCATGCTTTTAACATTCTAATCTGGAAAAAATAAATCTCTCCAAGATTACATAAGATCTTTCAAGATTTTGCAAATCAAAATTTGGATTTTGTCTATGTTGGTCACTCGGGCCTTTGGGATTTACAAGCCGGTGCCCTTACCTGTTTCGTGCTGTCTAGGTTTTTTACCGCCGGGCCTTTCACGCATGCGCCGGGATGACCTGTAGCGGTGCCATTCAGCTTTTTCTATAAACATAAAAAGGAGTCCTTTCACCTCCGATTTTCAGCACTAAAATAGACACCTTTTTCACCCCTTTTACACACACTTTCTCTCTAGTTTTAGGACATTTAGTACTGTAGAAACAGTACTCATTAATCATTCCCATTTGCATATGATCATAATGCTTGCTAACTTTATTTTTGTCTGTAAGCATACTTCTATGATGATCCACCAAAGCAAGCCTTGAAGATCTTGCCATTTCCATCCACCACCAAGCATATACATATGAAGATTTACATAATTAGAGATCTCATCATCATCATCATCATCCATTTAAAGGCTTCCCATTAATGAAAGTTTATTTAGATTAGGCATTTATATACATTAGACACATTGTCTTGGATCAATCCATGTTGTAATCACATTTAGTTATTCCCAAATAGGATTAGATGGTTTATGTGTTTGTGCCATAAAACACATGATTTGTTGTGTTAGGTTTGGGTTAGTTCTACCCGGTGTGTAAGGACTCGGTATCTAGCTTTGTACCGGATAAAGTGTAAGCGATGTTAGGTTGGTTCTACCCGGTGTGTAAGAACTCGTTTTTAGAATTTGGACCAGAAAATGTTATAGCAAAGTTGTGTAAAGGTTTTCTCCGCAACGAAGGGTGGCTTGTTGATCTAGTGAAGTAACTCTCAAGTTGGGTACTTAGGGAGTGGAGTAGGGCGGAGAGGAGCTCCGTGACCGAACCACTATAAATCATCGTGTCCGGTTTGCATTTCCTCTTACATCTTGCATTACCCTTATTTACATTTATGTCTTTACATTTATGCTTGCATAATATGCTTGTTGTATGTTGATTGTGATCATGATTGCATCGCATTATGTCTAAAAAATCTTAGGTTGCAAAAAAGTAAGGCTTAGTCGTGTGAGCTTGTGTTAGACTATTGTTTAGATTGTACTCCTTGAGCGGTTATGATTGTGGCTTTAGTTGGGTCGACTTGGTTATTCTATGCTTTCATATAGACATGAATATGTTTGGTACTTTTCATATTACGTCGCGATTGATCGGGGATTTGATACGAAAAGTTTTTGATTTTTAAACAAAAACGTATTCACCCCCCTCTACGTTTTCCACAGATTCCAAAATAAGTAAATGATCGAAGACCTAATGATTGGAGGATTGAAAACAAGCACGGGTCTTATGATCTAAGCGAAATTTCCTGCAAAAGCGGAACCACATACTCATAGAAGAAGCATGCCCACACACTTGGGTATAACAATAACCATACTTATCTTATCTAATGGAAAATATAACGAAGAATGACAGGGTTGCTCCGAGAAGCGCTTTGTTTTGATCCGAGTCATGAGAACTGACTCGATCCCCCATACTAAAGCTGGTCAAGGAGGATAGAAATGGAGATAAAGACATCAAGTGAGGAAGTCCCTCCAAAAATCATCCTCGGGCTCTTAGAAAAATCAGAAATGATTTTGCCCCGATGGATAAAAGAGGAGAAGAGAATTAAGGATGAAAACTTTGTCCTTGTTTTCGGACGAAAACGAAAGCAAAGTGTGTCAAAACACTAGAGAAGAGGATACACGGAATGAATGAGATTGGAAAAATTATCTGTGATAAAAGTCTCTCGGATTGGACTTCAATGAATATCCCTGGATCGAAAATCTTATTTTCGGATCCGAGGGAATCGTGATAAGGTGTGAAGTCCGAATCCGGATCAAGGGTGGGAAGGGTGAGCAAAATATTAGGCATAAGAACATAATGTTCAGAAATACCCTTCACCATTTTGGTCGTCAAAACACCCGTATCAGGCTCAAAATTTAAGCAAATCTCAACATCCGGTGGTTCCAGAGGAGGACGAGGAAATGACGGATCATCATTGATGATCAAAGTTAGATGACTCATTTTCGGAAAAGGGGATGAGAATACATTGCTACTACGCAAGCTATCTCAAGTATAACGGATATCCCCTTCCGAGTCATAATCGTCGTTCTCAATGCCCGGTGGCATCAAGTCATTGGAAGCAAGAAATAAATCGATCTCCTCCATATGAGAGTCACTATCCTCAATGGGGATAGGATATGGAAAGAGAGACTCGACAATCGTATCAATAATTTCCGCATTAAGTTCTTCCGGCGGTCGTGGAGATGAATTATCATACGACAAATTCTCAACAAGTCGAATTTCTTCCTCAGGTTCAAAGTCGGTATCAACAATTCCCGGTGGAATTGGATCGATATGAGCGAGTTCACCGGAGAACTCCTCGAGAAGATAATCAAACTTAGGTGAAGAATCAATTAAAGTATCACGGTTAAGCAAAGATTCGATAAGATTAGATTCGGCATTGAAATAATGCGGATCTATCTTAGTAAAAATGATTTCTTCATCATCAAAAAGAGGGTTCGAATAAATTTTGAAATTTTCCATAGGAACGTCCTCATTAGAAAGTGACTCGTCATCACTAGAGGTGAAATCGTCGTTTGAATCAAAGAGAGGATTCGAGAAAGTTGTAAAAATCGGAGAAGATTCATCATTAACGGGCAAATCACACTTACTTTCATTATCGGAAGTAACCTCGGACTCACTTGGGGTTGGGATAAGGTTCTCAACGTCCAATTCCGTTTCCGGAATAGTGTCAAGATGCTTGTCTCCCATACTTAGAGAGTACTCAGGTTCTTCGGTTGGTAAGTCGTGTGTGATTGCATTAACCGGAGAAATTTGAGGCGTATTATTCAAAGGAATAATGCTCTCCTTGGTAATAACTTTGAAATTCTGCAAACACGATGTAATACGAGTTCGACGTTTAGCAGTTGGTTCGGCGATATTCTTAACTTCCTGCTTTTCCTTATCGAGACGTTGAGATTTCAAATTAATCAAGAGAAGTTTAAAATTAAGAGCACTTTCAATTAGATCTTCAACATCATTATGCATACAATAAAGCTCTTTTTGTCGACAATCTTCAAGCAATTCTAGCATCGTATCTTCCAGTTTTTTGCTTTTGCTCTGCACTTGCTTTTGTGCCACACATTTCTTCAATAAGTTGACGAAATTCGAAGTTCGGTGAAAGTTCTTCCTTTTCTTGAGCTGCTTGCTTTTGGGCAAGTAATTCTTGCTCTCTCTGAGCTGCCTGCTCTTGTTCACGTAATTCTTGCTCTATTACAGCCTCCTGCTCACGTTGTTGATTTATTCTTTCCGTATAAGCTTCCATCATTTTATAAAGCTCGTTCTTTGTTTCAATCCATTCTTTACTTTCAATAAAAGGAATGATTTCTGGAATTTCCTGAGGCTGATGATTGTCGAACTGCTGCGGGGGTTGAATTTGGTCAAAACCAAAAGAATTAGAATAATTGAAATTTTGGTTCATCGGTTGACACTGAAAAGTCGCATGAGGACCCCCGCAGTTTTCACAACAAATATATTGCTGAGAAAAACTCGGTGAATTTTGTGGAAAATAATTTTCACCAAAGTTTTGATTGTAACAAGGACCCTGATCAAAGACGGGTATGTTCCCTATTTGACAATCAAAACCCGGATGAGAGTTCCCTCCACAAAATTCACACGAGTATGTCTCGTATTGGTGTTGTGGAGGTTGGTTGAAGAAGTTTGGTGTTTCATTATAAGAATAAGGATTTGGGTCATAGACAAACTCATTTCCGGATCCTACACTGCTACAGCTCGGACAGTTTCCACCATTAAACGGACCTCCACAACACGAGCAACCAGGATGGTTATACGAAGACATGTCAAAGAATTAAACGGATAAGAGGGTAAAGAAGATAAGAATTAAATGAAATAAGAGGATAAAGGAGAATATTTTTAAAATTTTTATAAAGATAATATTAATAAAAATATTTTTGGTATTTTTTAATATTTATAAAAGAAAAGGAAAATGAAAACTAAGCCAAGACAACAAAATATTTTTGGATTTTTATTATTTTTTATTAAGACGAAATTAAAACTTGGAAGAAAGGATCTTCAAGGCTCGAACACGAACAATCCCGTAAAAATAGCTACACCTCTCCCCGGAAGCGGCACCATTCTTGATGTTTGTTATTACACGTATCAAATAAACCCTCAAATATATATAATACATATACGTATACGTAAGAAAAGTATCATACAGATTATTCTTAGGAAAGAATAATGAGTAATCAACACGGGTATCGTTCTCCTCGGTGAGAGGTGAATGGAAATCTATGTTCATGTCGCAAATCGAGCTTGATTGTCATTCAAGTTTTTGGTTTTGGTTTTAAACTATTTTTATACTAAAAATTAAACTAATATTAATTCTAAGATTTAAAACTACAAGATTATATTAAAATTGATCTAAAAGATAAAAATGACAAATATGCTTGCTAAGTGACGTGAAATGTTCCTTAAGTGTGAATTTAGGTTTATTAACGAATTATAATCCTTAGAAAAAATAATTTTCTCACAACGTTGGTTTATTTTGACCCCTCACAAAAACCCAATACCACATTAAACTTGATACACTATATAAACTTCACCTTTCAAAATCCTAATACCCACAATACCCAAACCACACAAAACATAAACTTACACCAAAAAACAAAAACCCAGAAACCAATCACAATAAACAACCACCAACCAAACCAACTCCCTAACCAACCCAATCCACTAACAAACCATCACCCCTAACTCCCCCTCCCCACCCTAAATACTCCACACCCAATCCAAACACAATCCACTTTCAATCCAAAAACCCCACAAATACATCCCTCCCAACCCCTCAACCCCCCCCCTCAAAAAAAATACCACCCCCACCACCCAAACTTAACTACCACACCACAACCCTCTATATAAGATCCGACACAGCTATAATCCTGTCTGTACTCATCTCTAGTCGTGTGCACCTCCCACCCCCATAATAAACTCGCACCCACATATCTATCCACTACACTAATAATCCTAAAACACAATATATCAAGATCCACACTAACCATGTTCTCAATATAAAGTCGCACACCAACCCCTCCTCACTCCCGCCATACCATAACCAGATCACCAATCATATATGTCCCACACCCATACATCAATCCACCAAAACCTCAGTACCCCAGAACAATGACTCACCAAGTCAATCCTCATCCAATCCCCCCCACCCTATCATACATATCCAATATCCTCCCACTACCACACACCAAACTCATCCCTCTCCCTTCCAATCCACCCTACTCTCCCGTTCCTTCGCTCCCTCCCCACATCACCCCACCACTCATCACACCCCCCCCACCCCCCCCCCACCCACCCACCCCCCCCACCCCCCAACACCCCCCCCCCCCCCCCCCCCCACACCCCCCCCCCTCTATCTATAAACTAACCCCCAACCCCCCACCCCCCTCCCTCTCCCACCTCACCCCCCCCCCCCACCCCCCTCGCCCCTCCCCCCCCCCCCCCCCCCCCAACACCCCACCTCCCCAACACTCTGATCAACACACCAAGACCCCCCCCACTCTAAAACCCGTCACACACCCTACACCCGCCCCCCCTTCCCAGTATCTCCCACCACGTCCTACCTGCTCCATGTCTCCCTCAACAATATCCTCATACCATGCCGCCTATCTGCCAGCTTCCCCACTCAGTAATAGAACACAACTCAACTCTCCCAACTCATATCCTCCACCACACACTCATCTACTACACCCACCACACTCTGTCATATATCTCATAAAATTCCTATAGACACCATCTCGTCACCAACCTTCATCGACCACCGCCTCACACTGCCTACTCCCACACCACCGACATCTGTCAATCGTCACTGCCCGTAGCCTTGATGTACTCACCCCTCCCTCCCCCCTCTCTCTCCCCCCCCAACCCACCACCCACCATCTCATCTCTATCACCACACAATTACATCCTTTCACACAGCGTAACTACGCCGAACAACACTCCTCCCGTGTGTCACATCCAATCCATCAACATCACACTCCTATCCGCCCTGAAAGTCACACTTGTCTCTACCGTACTAAACCACACTGTAGACCCTGCCCTACTGTCACCATCTACCACACTCACACTCAAACACTATCTCCCCATCTCATCTCCAACTCCACCACTCACCCCACCTCTCACCTCAATAGACTATGCGTGTCCCTAACTTCTCAACACAAACCATCTCACTGTCATATCTCCATTCACACGTTAGTTTTATACAACTCTCCTCATGTCATAACTCTCCATTCTCAAACATAACTCAACACCAGCCTACACTCACATATCTCTACACTACACTCACCCAACCCATCAATCTAAAAGATTCTACCCTACGTCCCACTCTACAATAACGCCACCTACTATGCCACACCAGCTTCACCATCATAATGCTACCCCCATTCCCCACACGATCAAATCTCATCACTACATGTGTGTGTTACACTCTCACACAAATACTCACAATATGACGCTCTCTACCTGTACCTACCAAACACACCCCCCCCCCCCCCACCCCTGTGTCTCCATATCAACTGCACCCCTCCCATATGCCTCACCATCTCTGCACCTATACCTCACACCAAAACCTCAGTATCTGCCAAACCGAGACCGCAACTCCCCTACTTCCCACTTCTTACACACTGACATATCTGTCATACTACTATCAAATTCCATAACTGCCCGCACTAACTACCAACATTATTAAATACCTCAAATACCTCACATAAACACTCTCCACCCAAAACACACCACAATCAACAACAAATAAACACCCCCCACCCCCCAAACCCAAACAACCAACACCCAACACCCCCATTCAAATCCCTAAACACAAATCAATACCCCTTACATGTGTGACTATCTAATCAGATCATCACCCAACCCCCCTAACATAAAAAACTACATACTCACAACCTCACTCACAATCCTACCACTCATCACTGCACTGTCCAACCAAAACCTTATCAATGTTTCATATCACACTTTCACTTGGTTCTATCAAATGCTCTCTACTCTCGCATCCCCCACCCCATGATATATCACCATAACGAACCCAGATCTCCCTAACATATATGAACTACTGCTCCTTGAACGAAGACCAGACACATTTCATCACATATCCTCAACATCTTTGATGTCCTTTACAAACTACGCCACGATATTGCCACACAACTATCTTTATCTCCTATCTCTACCTACTATAACCTTCACTTGTAACTACTTCCATCGCCCCTCTGCTCACGCCACGCTCATAATCTAAACGCTACCCCCTCCATGTCCATCATCATGACCGCCTATAGTGCCACAGTCTACCACACCCGTTATGCTCTCATAATTATAACTATGTACCATACAGATTATTGTACCCTCTAAAAAACTGAAAAATCTGTAATCCGACCTACTAATGATCACCCAGACTCCTCGTGTCATCACTTTCTAACTCTACTATAGTGTGTATGCACAAAACCAACTGCACCGCTACTACTCAGACAATCCCACATTTCAAGATTAATCCTACTCAACCCAGTCACCATTGCTCCGTACTCATCGCCTCACATCACCTCGCTTACTAACATCACGTCACCCCTCCACAGACCATGTGTGTGTTCCCAACCCTACACACTAAAGAATGACCACCAGCACATAAGGTTACCGACGATGAAAATACAGAAACACACAGAACAATCCTACCCCTCCATCCTCAGAAGCAAGAGAGAGAAAGAAAGACAGACAGAGATTAGACTCCCACTCTCCATGATGAATCGAACTCATCTCCCAGAGTGTGGCGAGTCAGACGCGCTGGTCCGCTGTTGTCTTGCACGGATCGTATGTCCTCAATGTAGTCGTCGCGAAAAAATGTAAATTTGGTTCTCTAGTCCGTTAACACGACGATGTGTGTCGCCGCCTCAGCTAAAGCTCATTGTCATGCATTGACCGAGGAGATTAGCTGCAGGCATCGGTCTGTCTCGATTCGTTGCTATCCAATACTGCTCTCAGATCTGTCGCGTAATATTACCCCCACCCTCGATAAAGCTATAGCCACACACCGACGCTGCCCCAAGCCCGAATTACCTCCAGATTGCACCAACCATGCACACAGATCACAACCACCGTTTTATCAGCATTCTTCGTCGCTCCTGCTGCGCACTTGATGATTGTACTTGTTTCAGGAGTCTATGTTCGCGCGACTTGCCAAATGTATAGAGCCGACCGCCATCGCTCATACAACCCAACGGCGGATCACGTGTTACAGGCTTGTTATAGTGCGTCGATCTTCTGTTCATCTAAGTGTGCCTATTAGGGAAAAATGCAAGACGAAAGGGTCATGACAAGTGTCACCCGCCTCGACACACTGCCGCAGAGATAGCCTCTAAGAGTAGCCACTTGCCTGTGTGTCATATATGTATGTGTGTGTGTTGTCCATTACTCTCCCTGAGCTCAAGTGCTCGACCTCCTAACATCTTATCACTATTATTTATTTGTCTCTTCAATGTTTGAGAGCTTGTATTCTGAGGCCAGCTATGCTAATCCCTCTGTCTCTTATAGGGCTGGCCGATACCCAGGAGAGACGAATGGCGTCGTCAGCCCAGAGCTGAGCGCTGACATCACGGACCCTCGCTCCCTATTACCTGCCCCCGCCTCCAGGTGCTCATCCACATACCCATAGTTGAAGATACATAAGTACGCACGACCTCACTAGTGTTCCTTCTACTAGCGGTCTGCACCTCAAAGTCGACTCTCACACAATAACCTGGCCCATGCTGTCTCCGCGCCCAAACCTTCCTTCCATGACTTCTGTTCCCTGGCCTGTTTGCGAGATTATTCGGCACACTCTTGATCCGCGAAGAACACCCGTTGTCGATGTTGAAAGTCGGTGTTTAACCGCTGTTTAATACCCCGTTTTTGCATCTGTTTTCCAATCATTTCTACCCGCCAAATGTATTAAAAATTCAAACAAGCACTATTTGCAAGTTATTTATCCTTTTATTTATTATTTTTTGTCTAACTTATAGTTGTTTTTAGTCCCGGTTATAAATCGTCGCTTCGTGCTGTTTTTGGCAGTTTTAATCCTAGCTATAACCAATCTACCACACCTTTTGTATTTTGAGGACTAAAACAATAACCACACTACTTCACTTCACCAAGACACTACCACAATCACACCAATATAACACTACTTACTATGATCACCACAATCTACCTATTACTCACAACTACAATACATACCTTTACAATATACACAAATGATTTACAAGAGATATGATACAATCTTCACAACAACACAAACTAAACTACAATACTTCTTGACTTGATGATAAGAAGTATTCTTCTCTTGCACTTGAGGAATTAAGCTTGAATCACTTGGAAACAAGTGCTTAGGATTAAATGATCAAAGGATTGTAGGTGAAGTATAAACTGATTTTAGAGAGAAAAAAATGAGTGCAAAAGGTGAGAAAATCAGTTTGGAATAGTATGATATTTATAGGCAGAACTGGGAGCGTTTTGGACTGGTCGGCCCCCTTAGCTCCTAGGGTACCCCCCTTATCACTAAAGGGGCCGCCCAGGCCTGTACGCTCTCTTTTTTTATCTTTTCCAGGGGACGTGTTTTCTGGAACATTTCTAGCCGTTTTTAGTAGAAAATTTGAATTCAAAATATTTATTTTGAATAAAACATTTTTTTAATATAAAAATGTTTTGTAAAAGTTATAAAATGTTTGTAACATTTTATAAAAATGTGAGGTTGAATAAAAATTCCTTTGATCATAAAATGCATTAAGCATTTATTTATTCATACCTTTAAGTGATTAAATCTTCAAAATGAAAATTTACTACTAATTACTTGTTTACGTTTAATTTTACATTGAGCTGTTTAAATTTACATGGGCTTCTTGAGCTTGGTAAAAGAGACCTCAGCATTGATGAGTATCTGGGTTAGCTTGGCTTCTCCGGAGCTTACTCCTTTGTATCCTAGCTGAAAATAAGAAAGAACACCGTTAGCTCTCCACGGGGTGTTAATCCAGGATCAACTCTGGCGTAAGAGTAAGTATGATGATATGAGATAAATGCGGAGAATCATAAGTATGGTCTAGAGTAGGTGTTGTGTGTCCCGTGTTAGATATACGAAAAGTATCGGTCACTTCCAATATAGTTAGTCATAACTCGTAGTTTAATCTAATGTAATGTTAAGTAAGCTAATCGGGCCAAAGACACATGGAAAGCCCATAAGCAAAGCCCATGGCCGGTCAGCATTGATGTATAAATACCCTCTCCACATGTTGGTTGGTTGGTTCATTGACATACAATTTAATCTTTCATTATTTCTTACTTTCTCTCACTAGAACCTTCCTCCCATCCACTTTCTCTCTCTAGAATTTCTTCATAGTTATTTGGTGTTATAGATTACTAGCATATTCTACAATTGGTATCAAGAGCCATGGAGTGATTTGTTAAGTTTTGTGTTTGTTTTTCTTTTCTTTGTGTTTTTTTTCTCAAACCATACCTCTTCTTCTTATTTTTTTGTTTTTCGAAGCTTTTGTGTACACTAAAGGATCAGTTACCTTGGTAAATCTGATCTAGTATCTTTATTATATAGGTGTACATGCTTTGAATAAAGAAAAACATCATCTTTGTGCATTTTTGTGTTCAAAAAAGCTTTAGAAAGTATAATTCTTGATTTCAAAATTTTTGGCTTAAATACCATAATGTTTGCATTTTTAAGGTACCTATAGGCTTAGTAATACTAGTTGTACAAGAAATTTTGGGTAAAAACGATCAAAAGTGGTCTTTTTATGTTTTGAAAATTTTGAGTTTCGTTCTTTGTATAACAAGGCGATATCTAGATATAACTATTACGTATATACAATCATATACTACAATCTCCAAGTGCGACGCAAAATATTTTACTTCGACGCACCCACAAATGTACAACAATTACAGTTGCGCTACGCTTCGTTTACCATATAGTTTCTATTTTTAGAAAGTTGTCGAAAGTAAGGATAATATAATCCGAACATCATATTTCATCATTAATCAACTAACATTACAAACCCTTTGCTCATTATAAACCATATTCAAAAGTATACGCAAGTTTGACTTTCAAAATTCATCGTAGTTGACTTTTACACCAAAAATTTCCAAACTCCATTTAGCCGTAAAATCTTCGTTATTAAGAGTTACGCGACCCGTTTTATATCAAAATGTTTGTAAAAACAAGCTCTATCATCTTATCAATTGTAAAATAGATTTAAAAAATTTCTCGACACGCTACGGGGCGGTCAAACTCTCTGGTGAAACTTAGTCAATGCAAAACCCTTTAAAATGACATTTTTGACTTCAAACAACCATCAAAACATGTTTAACTAGCCTATTTATGTATATTAAAACCAACAAACTTTAATCAATAATCAAATATACTTTCAATATTTTCGCACTTGAATCCTATAGCATATATCATATAATCACGCAATAACCTCAAAATAACAACTTTGACAATGTAAATAGAACACTTACAACAATCTCGACACAATAGAACTCGACACAAAACTCGCTTTGGTTTCCCTGTTAGAAACACGAAAAGTATCGGTCAATTCTAATATAGTTAGTCATAACTCGTAGTTTAATCCAATGTATTGTTAAGTAAGCTAACCGGGCCAAAGACACATGAAAAGCCCATAAGCAAAGCCCATGGCCGGTTAGCATAGATGTATAAATACCATCTCCACACATGGAGAGGGTGTTGGTTGGTTAGTTCATTCACACTTAATCTAATCTTTCATTCTCTCTTACTTTCTCTCACTAGAACCTTCCTCCCATCCACTTTCTCTCTCTAGAATTTCTTCATAGTTATTTGGTGTTATAGATTACTAGCATATTCTTCAATTGGTATCAAGAGCCATGGAGCGATTTAACAGAGTTCCTTTGCAAGGCGAGTTAAAAGATCTTCCAAGCCAATGCGATTTAGCAATTTTCTTTTAGAAGGCGATTTAACAGAGTTCCAAACCAAGGTGATTTATCAACTACCTTTACAAGGCGATTTAACAATTGTCTTTGGAAGGCGCTATAACAACTTCTAAAAGGAAAATTAATTCACTTGAACTTAATTCAAAACTCAAAATTGCTAAAGTAAATTATACAGTTTATCTCTTTGATATGTAAAATCTCGTGAAACATTCAATTGTCTTCCCGGTTTTATCAAGAGTTGTAAAATCCCGTGTAGTTTCAAGACGTACAACACTTAAAAGACAACTCACTAAACAACACAATTACTTTCAATCACCGTTCGATCCACAAGTAATCTAACAAACATCAAATCAACATGGATTCAGTTATTCTACTTGGACAAAAGAATAGTCTTGCTGAGTATATGATACTCTTCGGTGCTGACAATCGTCCACCTATGTTAGACAAGGACTTGTAAGATTCATGGAAAAGTCGAATGGAACTTTACATGCAAAATAAAGAGCACGGAAGAATGATACTCGAGTCAGTTGAAAATGGTCTACTCATTTGGCCTACTGTTAAAGAGAATGGAGTGACCAGAACTAAAAAATATGCTGAATTGTCTGCTGCTGAGAAAATTCAAGCTGATTGTGATATGAAAGCTACCAATATCATTCTTCAAGATCTACCAACTGATATCTATTCACTTGTGAATCATCATAGAGTTGCTAAAGATTTATGGGAGAGATTTCAATTACTGATGCAAGGTACCTCTTTGACTAAGCAGAAGAGAGAGAGAGTAAGTTATATGATGCATTTGATAAGTTCACTCACATTAAGGGGGAAACACTTCACAAGTATTACTTGAGATTCACTCAGCTGATTAATGATATGAATATCTACAACATGAAAATCAAGCAATTTCAAGTTAATACAAAGTTCTTAAACAGTCTTCCACTAGAATGGAGCAAATTTGTGACGGATGTCAAGCTAGTAAAGGATTTACATACAACCAACTTTGATCAGCTTCATGCATATCTTGAACAACACGAACTCTATGCCAATGAAGTCCGTCTTCTGTGTGAACGCAATCAAGATCCACTAGCATTTGTAGCAAATCAGCAGATGACACCACCTCACTTCAACACTTATCAGTCTTCATACAACAATCCTCAGCTTCAACAACAGTTTTCACCATCTCAGTATGGATCAATTCATCCCAATCAACATTACTCATCAACTTATCCATCACAACCTCAATTCAATCATTCATCCATTCCATCATCATATCCATATCAGTCTCAGATGAATCATTAAACCTCATCCGTTCCATAAATTGCTTATCAATCACCTTAAGTTACTACACAACCAATGACTGAGTCACCTCTTATAGACTCAAGTTTTGCTGTTCCTGTATTCTCTCCAAGATATGATCCAATTGCTTGTCTCTACAAAGCAATGGCTTTTCTTGTAGATGTAGCTTCTTTAAGGTTCCCCTTAACCAATAATCAACTTAGGACTTCCTCGAATCTAAGAAACCAATCCACTATTCAAGATGGTAGGGTTACAGTGTAACAAGTATAGGGGAGACAAGGACAAAGTTATTCTGGTACTGGGTATAAGAGTAATGCTACTAGCTTTGGGGGAAACAAAGCAAGCAGATAGGCAAGGGTTGTTAAATGCTACATCTGTCAAGGTGAAGGACATATGGCTAGGCAATGCACCCAACCTAAGTGGCCAAGGAATGCAACATGGTATAAAGA